>JAPFBE010000007.1:45495167-45650167 GCA_034336665.1 Luscinia megarhynchos | reverse complement strand
AGAGCTGATATTACTTGTTAATCCTCGTGTGGAGCGAAGAGAAATGGAAAATGTTTTCCAAAGGTTTTGTTCTTCGAGAGAGAACTGCAGAGATTTGGAGCTGCTGCTTGCTCAGCCAGCCACAAACTGAAATCCCTGATTCTCAGGGGGAAAATTATCCGTGGTGGATGTCCAACCTGGCCTTGGACACTTGCAGGGATCCAGGAGCAGCCACAGCTTCTCTGGGAAATCCATCCCACCCCCTCTCCACCTTCATCTTAAAATTATCTTCCTTTTATCCTGTCTGAATTTTCCCTTTATTTAGTTTAAAATCCTTCTCCCAGTCCTGGCCTTAATGGATCACAGCAAGGATCACTCCAGACCCACTTCCATGAACCAACCATGGGGAAAACAGCTTCTTGGATGACTCAATTCAGTAAATCTGAGCCTTTCCTTCTCCTTTCCCTGGATAAAAGGTTGCACAGCATCTCCCTGAGCGTGGCCCTAAATCCCAGCTGGAGAATGCAGAAGAAATTGAGGAATAAACAGAAAAGTGGAAAAATCCAGCCCTGTTCCCCCATTTTGGAGGAAGTTCCCTGGTACCCTCCAGGTCTGGTGGCACCTCAGGGATCCCAGAAGGAGAGGCTGGAACAGGGCACGAGCAGATGCTGCTCCTGTTGTAAATGTGAAATACAATCCCAGGGAAACTGGGGGGATCCATCATGGAATGTCATTCCCACTGCTCTGGCTGCTCCATCAAGCCCTCCTTGGGATTCTGTCCCCCTGCAGCTCTTCCCATCTGGTCCCAAAACAAAGTGGCTCTGAAATCCTCAACTTCACAAAGCCCAGTTTAGTGGTGAATTTTATTTCAGTAAGACTGGGGCCCTTCTACATCCAGGCTGGACAGGGCTTGGAGCAACGTGGGATAGTGGATTTTGTATCCTTATTTCAGAGGATGCAACCCTGGGAGTTTTGGAAACCAGGCACATGCTGATCCCTCTATCCCAAACTTTTTAATTCCAGGTATTTCCAGCCAAGGATGTCCCACATCCCAAATCTCCATATGAGGAAGCTGATACCAAGAGAAAATGAAGAATTTTTGCAGAGGAAGCTGCCCCTCAGACCCTCTCCTAGCTCAGGATGTCAGAGATCCTGCTGGATTCTGGATCTAAAGGATAAAGACACCCTGAAATGGGTGGCACTGGATCATTCCTTCCAACCCAAACCATTCTGGGATTCTCTGATTTAAGGAGCAAAACCAGGAATAAGGATAAGGATGTCAGCAGTGGAATTACATCTCCAGAACTGGAAGCACAGATTGGGAGCTGACCAGGATTGTTCCCAATCCTGAAAATCCCAAGCCTAAGGAGGTTTTGAAGCCCACCCAGTGTGAGATTTTCCTGAAGGATTTCCAGAGAAACTCGCTCCCATCTTTCTGTATCCTTAAGGAACTGGAGGATCCCATGTAATTCCTTCCTCACAAACCCAGAGGAATAATTAACCCACATCCATCCAAGCATTCCCAACAGGATTTTTGAGGTTCTGAGTCCAGGAGACAGGAAAAGACACGGGAGAAAGATTCCATGAGAATCAATAAAGGTTTCTCTTTTTATTGGAATTCCCTTTTACATACACCTGTGGTTTGCCTTTTCCCGCTCGTTACTTTGGTCCATGCAGAAAGCAGAAGTGGAGGAATGTAAACCAAATTCCTGCCTGGAGACACACACATGGCAATGCCCCTGGGATCACACCTTGATCCTGATTTTGGGGTTTCTCCCTCTTCTGAAGGGGAACAAAATCTTGAAACCCTCTTCAGCGTGGCAGAGGGGAAAAAAAACCCTGCTCCTCTCCCTGCTGCTCCAAGCGGAAAAAGGAGCTGACATCCTGGAAAAAGGAGTGGATATCCTGGAAAAAAACCCTTTTTCCAAAGCCCAGACACCAAGATTTGTGGGTGACCTCCAAGGCTGGGTCACCCTGGAGCTGCTGAGATGAAGCGAAGGGGTTTAGCAGCAGATTTGTCTCCTGATGGATCCCGATGGGAAGAGGCAAAGGATTTGGAATTTGGGGTGGGTTTGGTGCTTGGCTGTGCCTGCCCTTCCTCCCCTCCCACATCCAACACTCCTGTCCCAGCAGCTCCACCTCATCCAACCTGGCTTTCCAAATATCCCACCTTTGACAACAAATGGCTTCTTGTCCAAGGCTGGACAGGGCATGGAGAGCCTGGGACAGTGGGACCAGAACTGGGTGGTTTTTAATTCCTTTCCAACCTAAACCATCCTGGGATTCTCTGATTCTTCCTCTCCTGCAGCTCTCAAGACAGAAGGATTTGTTTAGATAGAGAATGAGGTGGAAGACTGGCCTGGCAAGAAGAGCTCAGCTCCATGTTTAGGCTGGCTCATGTCTCATAAAGCTCTGCTTTAAATCCATGCTGCTTCTCATGGTTTTGTCTCTTCTCCAGGCACCTGAGCCTGCCTGCTTGGGCCACCCTTCAGTTAAGCTGGGCTTAAGCTTCCTGTCCAGTGGATTTTGTATTTCAGAGGATGCAACCCTGGGTGTTTTGGAAACCAGGCACATGCTGATCCCTCCATCCCAAAGATTTTAATTCCAGGTATTTCCAGCCAAGTGTCTCCCACATCCCAAATCTCCACATGAGGAAGTTGATACCAAGAGAAAATGAAGAATTTTTGCAGAGGAAGCTGCCCCTCAGACCTTCTCCTAGCTCAGGATGTCAGAGATCCTGCTGGATTCTGGATCTGAAGGATAAAGACAACCTGAAATCCCAGTGCCAGTTAAGGTTTTGGGGACAGAGAATTTATTTGAATCATTCCCCTTTTCCTCTTCAGAACTGATGGGTGAAACCCACCCCATGGAAACCAACAGACACAGAGTTTCCTGGGGTCAGGATTTCATCCCAAATCGTGCCAGCACCTCTGGTTTTGCACACCTCATCATTAACCCTCAGGCTGAGGAAATAATTAAATTCCATTGAATTCCTTGGTTAATGTGCCAGGAAAACCATTGATCCAGTCAAAGGGAGAAGTTACTCTGTGGGACCCAGGAGAAATGGGTTGGAATTCTGTGTTCTCCAGCTCAGTTAGTTCTAATTTACCTTTTTTTCCAGTGAAAAAACAGAAAGAAAAGTGGCAGTGAAGATGAAAAAGGGAGTTGTACTGATTTTGTCACACCCCACCTTCCCCCTTTTGCTCTCATAATATTCCTCCAATTAGGCAGTAATTAGGCAGTAATTAGTCAGATCTGAGCAGGGCAGGCTGCCTGCCTGGAAAGAAGTCAGATTTATTGGAGTTCCTCATTAATTACTCCTGATTAACTGGGTGAGTTTTCCAGAACTTTCCCATTCATTCCTGGCTCCTGCCAATCCCTCAGCTGATTTCCAGCCCTGGAAAACGCCTGAAAATGCCACAAAATGCAGATTTTGTGATGTGCCACGGGTGCAAAGGCAGCTCAAGTGCTCCCAAAGGAGAATTACCAGAGAATCTGGGAATTGCTGGGATTGGAAAAGCCCAATTGGACCAGCAACTCCAACCAGAAATCAGCAACTCACAGCTGGATGCAGAAACCACAGGAGCAGATGAGAAGGTGAAGCTCAAATTAAACAAGAATATTTAATGTTGTACCAACTCTAATCCCAAACCCCTGGACAGGATGGAAAGATTCCTGGGAACTCTGGAACACTGAGTCCAGATCCTTGAGGAAAGCAGGAGTTCATTTGGAGGGTGGAATGTGGGGCTGGAAACCCTTCCCTGCTCCATGGGAAAGATTTCAGAAGAACCTGAATTAATGTTGTTTTTTTTTTAATGCTCCCTCAGGGTTTTTCCTCCTCTTAACTCCCAAATCCTGGCAAAATGTTGATATTATTGGGAAATTTGTGTGCTCTGGGGCTACTGGAAACCTGGGAAACAGTGGGAAAACTTGGAGGATCTGAGAGGGAAAGGAAAGGAAAGGAAAGGAAAGGAAAGGAAAGGAAAGGAAAGGAAAGGAAAGGAAAGGAAAGGAAAGGAAAGGAAAGGAAAGGAAAGGAAAGGAAAGGAAAGGAAAGGAAAGGAAAGGAAAGGAAAGGAAAGGAAAAAAGAACAGATAAATGGGATTTTTTTTATGTCCAGCTGATCATTGGGTTCCTTGGATTTAATCCCAGCACCGTCTGTAACTCTCAGCAGAGCATTTCTGGAGCTGCAGTTGGAAGCTGGATTTGAAATCCATTCTGCAAATTTGGCATGAGTCCTGCTGTGTGCTTTACTCCTTTTTTTGCCTTTTCACTGCTCTGAGTTACCCCAGCTCCCTTCAGCCAAGCAGCTCCTGCCTCCTGCCAAGGAATATCAAATCCACATCGGAGCTGCCCTGGAGCCCAGCTCAGAACATCTCTGCCCACTCATGGGAGAGCTTTTAAACAGCACAGAGAACTGGGGGAAGCCAGAATTCCAGACACTGTCCAGAGCCCAGCAGAGCACTCAGCAGGAGTCCAGAAAATTAACAAAAATAGCTGAAGATTTCTATTTTACTGTTTGAAATCCTCCTGGAGTGGGGCACAAACACAAGGAGGGTTTTTCCTGCTCTCTGTGCCCTTTTCCCATAAATCCAGCAAGATTTAGGATTATTTGGGAGTCATCTCCCACCTCAGGATACCTGAAGTGTGCCCCAGGTGTGATGAGTACAGTGAGAGCCAGGTGATCCCAGGAAATCACATTCCTGTCCCAAAGCTCTGGGCTGGTTTGGGAACTGCCAGTTGGGATTGGCTTTGAACCATAAACCCTTCCCTCCAGCCAAATTTGCACCCAGTTAAAAGGGGAAATTAAACGCTGAATTAAGTAAATAAGTTTTTGGGGTTGTTTTGGAGGGACAGTTTGGAAAAAAAGGATTGAAGTGTGGGAAAAGCCTCCCAGAAGAAAATCCCAGCTCCAAACCATCCCAAACCTCCTGCAGAGCAAAGAGCAGCCAGTGACGATCCCTGTCAGCACTGAGGGAAGAAAAACCAGGATCAGGAGATTTATCAGAGTCCATTAAAAGCCTTGACAGCAAATTAGTTTGGAGTTAATCACTCAGTGAAGCCCACCCAAAGGATTTGTGCCTCAGCAACGTTTGTTTGATGTCTCTGAGATTTAAATGGCCAAGCAGGACCTGGGAACACCAAAGAGGACCTGGAAACACCAAGGAGGACGTGTGAGAAAAAGAGCCCAACCTATAAATGAGGTTTCTTAACTTTTTGAAACATCAGAACCTGAAATTAAAAACCCTTTCAGCCACTGAGTTTGTCAAGACAAACAAGAGGAATAAAAACTTTAGAGATCTTCCCTCTCTCTGAGGATTTTCACGGTTTAAAAAGTGGAAAATCCTTCCCAGGATGTTCCCTGACCTCCAGCTGATTGCCCACAAACAGGGAATCAAAGCCAATCCCTGGCTGAAAAATTCGATTTTGGGAGATCTTTGTGAATTCTTTTGGCTCCAGAACAGGACAAGGAGCAGAGCTGAGGAATGATGAGGGGTAGGACAAGACATGATCTCATCTGAACCTGGACCAAGGAGAATGGAGAAGGCAGAAAAACAATTGTCTGCACTAACCCAGGAGAAGCAAAACTGCTGCCAAAAGGCATCCCAAAGAAATAAAAGGAAGATTAAACAGCTGTTAAATCCCAGAAAAGAACAGGATCATAGAGCAGGGAATCAGGAGAACTCTGCTGCTGTGGAGGGGAATAGAAGAGGAACCTGCCAGGGGTGAAATTCCCTGTCCAAGCCCAACATGGAGCTCCAGAGTGTTGCCAGATGTTTTCTAGGATGAGAGGGAAATGGGCACAGATCTGACACGAAGGAGGAGGGAAAAAAACAAAAATAAAAAAAAGGAACAGCTCTTTTGGATCTTTGCCTCCTCCTTGAAGTGAGCTTGGGAAAGTTTCTTTGCTGTTTTTCCAAGGTGGAAAGGGTTTGGAGCAACCTGGGGTAGTGGAAGGTGTCCCTGCCCGTGGAATGAGATGAGCCTTAAGGTCCTTTCCAAGCCAGCTCGTTCTGGGATGATTCCATGATCACAGTTCCAACAATTCCATGACAACAATTCCATGGTAATGATTCCACTGTAACAACTCCATGCTATCCCACCTGCTGGGTCTGGAGCAGGATGGGCACAAGCCCTGCCTCTCCTGCAGGATTTGTGGAGGCCAGTGGAGGAATCCTGAGCAATCCCCTCCAAGGTTTGTGTTTCCTGTGGCCTTTGGGGCTGTGTTTCCACAGGAAGAGCCCACAGGAGAGGAGCTGTCATTCCAGGTGGACTCAGACCTTTGGGGACAAACTCCTTGGGAAATGTCCTCAGTCCTGCTCTGAACCCAAAGGCTCTGGCTAAGCTCCAGCTGGATCATTCTGTTTGTCCTTCCAGGGCAAATCCCAACCCAAAATTGGGGCTTCTCCTCTCGTCCCAGACATCCCAGCTCTGATTCTTCCTCACTAAAAATCCAGGAGGGATGACCCTGATGCCAGATCCTGATCCATACCCTGGATCAAGAATTTGGGATCAGCCCAGGGATGATGGGAACACTGAGGCAAACAGATCCCCTCTAAATTGGTGTCAGCATTATCCCAATTTTTGCATGGAATGTTGCTCATGCACAGAAAGAAAAATCTATTTATGATTTGCAATTCAAAGGATTAAAAAAAAAAATTCCCTCTCCACAACCCTAATGCTTGAAATTTAATATCTACATTTAACAACAGGTTTGATTTATTTCAAATCCTAAATAATCCAGTGTTGAATTCATTTCAGTGAGAGCTGAGTTTTAGGAGGGGGGTTATGTTTGTTTATAAATAAATTTATGGCTTTTGCTGATTCCTTGAATTTCTGAGGGACTGTCAAATGTTCTCAGTCTTGAGTAATAAACACAAGCAAAGAGTGAGTCACTGGCTGGGGTTTTTTTGGTATTTTTGCTTTGTTCCAGCACTGAAATGATAACTCAGAAATGTCTTTGAGCCAGAAGATCAGGAGGGGTAGAAGAAGAGAGCAGGAAAATGGATTAATTATTGAAAAGTTGATATTTTGATTATTCTTCTTTGGTGGGAAATGGTTATGATGAGGTTTGACTTCTTTTGATGAGGTGAAACAAGAAAAGAACATCACAAATAAATATTGGCCTCAGGGATTCTGTGCCCTGCAGTAGATGGAGAGGAGCTCCAGCTCCTGCCAGAACCTCACAGTCACCACATCCCCCACCAGGCTGGAACCCGAACCTCAGCCATGCCAAAGGGAGATTTTCCCCTGGATTCCACTGGGATTTGGCCTGAGAGGGTGATAAAGATGTGGCTCTTCCTGACTTTCCTTCAGAGTCTGGGGAAATTAATCCTTCATTGGCCCTCAGAAGAACAGCTGGTGGAGTCTTCCTCCTCGTTAGGGTTTGGATTAATTGTTCAGAGAGACATCCCTGGCAGTGTCCAAGGCTGGGTTGGACAGGGCTTGTGGCACAGTGGGAGGTGTCCCTGCTCATGGCAGGGGTTGGAGTGAGATGACCTTTAAGGTCCCTTCCAACCCAACCCATTCCAGAATTCCACGACCCTGTGGAATGGGACATTCAGGGCGCAGAGTGAGGAACAATTCCCAGTTTGAAGCAGCTTTCCAGGAGCACCCACAAAAAGGGAGGGCTGAGTTGTCCACCCTGGGCACTGGTTTTAGCCACAAGCACCCCCTGGGATGTGCAAGTTCTGTGCCCTTGGTGGTTCCCTCTCCACCACCCCTCTGGAAGAACGGGCTCACATTCCACAACCACATCCAACCCTAAAACTCTTCCTGCCTTTCTCCCAGGACTCAGGGAAAGGAGAGGACAATCCCTGCCTGCACCCACGAGCTGCTAACCCTCCCCACCACCCCAGAGGAGCATTTTGCCAAGGAGTGACAATTCCCAAGGGAAGAAGAACCTGGGACTGGTCGTACCCAAGGGATCCCGGAGCCTTTCCCAGCCCTGTGTGTGTCACCAGGCAGATCCACAGGCAGAGAACAAACCCAACCCAAGCCACTGACCCCCAGGGTGGCTTGTCCCCTCCCAGGACGGTGGCACCACACCCTCCCTGCTCCCTCTTCCTTTCCTGGGGGACACTCCCGTCCTCCTTGGCTGCTCTCCAAGGGATCCAAGGACCACGCTGGGCTTTGCAGCCTCCCTGGCGAGCCCCCAGCATTTCTGGTGTCCAGCAGCTCTGGAGAGCTCTGTTATCACCCACCAGCCACGTTGGTGGCTCATTTTTTTTTTTATCCTCTCCCAAATAACTTAATCTCTCATTCCACAGAACAAAGAAACTGCATGGAAACCCTTGGAATCCGCCGCGTGGCCTGATGCTCTTTTCCCACTAAACGCTCTCCAGGAACCTTTTTCATCCTTTTGGCCGATTTTTTTTTTTTCCTTTCTTCCTTTCCCCCCTCCTCAAGTCTTTACATCACTGTCTCTCTCTCCTCTTCCACCAGCACCGTGGGTCTGTCTCCATCGTAGAGCCCGGAGCCGTTCAGGTATTCCTCATCTTTGTTGTACTGCTCGGGGCCGGAGGAGGGCATGGAGTTCTCCGAGATGGAGCCGTTCTTGACGTAGCCTGGCAAATTTCGGTGGCCATTGAGGGTCCCTGGGATCAGTCTCGTGTTGAGGTGCAGGGCCAGCGCCCCCCTGGTGGCCACATTGGTGATGCTGGTGTGGGAAACCATTGGTCCGTAGCTGTAGGTCGTGCTCCCACTCCGCGCTTTCCTTTTGAAGTCAAGTGCTAAAGTCCACCTGCTCCATGACTTCTTTATTTCTGCTTGGACCTGAGGGGGAAAAAAAAATCCCCATGATTAGGAGAAGGAAAATGCCAGAAAAATGTGGAATCCATAGAATGGGTGGAGAACGCTGTGTGGATTTGAAATTTCCTCGTCTTTATGGGGTCCCTTCCAATTCGTGATTCCATGAAATTGGAAAGAATAAACTCACATTAAACCCAAATCCATAGAATGGGTGAGAAACTCTCTGGGATTTGAAATTTCCTCGTCTTTATGGGGGTCCTTCCAACTCGTGATTCCATGAAATTGGAAAGAATAAACTCACATTAAACCCACCCTTTCCAAATGAAATATTGGGCACTGGCAAGCTTGAATGGTTGAAAACACCTGGCTGGAAAAGTGGGGCGGCTCTGCCCAAGGGTTAAGGGATGGAGAGCAGCACATCCAGGAGGGAATTGTCTCAACATCCCGTGAAAATCAAGTGTGAGTGGGAAAACCACCTTGAGAGGCACCTGAATTATGAGAAATTTCCCATAGAATTTCCCTAGAATTTTCCTAAAAATTTCCTAGAAATAGGAATTTTAGACTGGGTCTAAAGTAGGTGGCTAAAGTTAGGATGAGATCAAGTCCCCTTAGATTTTATCCTCATTTTATCTGCAGAACGTACACAGTGATTTTATAGTTTTATTTCCTCTTAAAATCCATAAATTTAGGTCATAAATTCCCCTTAAAATCCATAAATTTAAGTCAGAAATTCCCTTAAAATCCATAAATTTCATTTTAAGCCAGTCCATGGAAGTTCTTCCCTGGGGTGCATCCATGACCATCCATTTTCTTAATTAACAGCAATAGAGAGAATTAATGGAAATAAGGAAATAAAAGTATATTATTCTGGAAATAGATAAAAAAGTCAAAAGAGCCTGGAGAAATCCAGGGTTTTTTTTTTTTTGTTAATCAGTGACTCTATAAATCCATTTTTCTTCATAGTTTGAAATGAAGCAGCACTAATCAGCACTTGTGCTAGGAAATTAAAAATTCCAAAATTTTTTCTCTATTAGCTGCTTCCAGTAGCTCATTTGCTGGTGGCATATTGACCTGGGGATTTCCACCAGAACAAAAATGAGAATTTGAATTTTTTATGTGGACTGAGAGACCTTGGACTGCAAAATAAGGTTGTTTGTTGTAGAAAAATGAGGATGGGCTGGTCCACCTGGGTGTGGAATTAACCCAAAAAAGGAGGGAATTAAGATGTTCACAACTCACCTCTCCATTGCAAAAACAGTATATGATGGCAACAAAAAATCCCTGGAAGGAGGAAGAAACAACAAATTAATGGGAATTTAGGGAAATTTGTGTCTAATTTTTGCCCAGCACCCCGAGGATTCTCTGAGATTGGGGACATTCAAAACCTGCTGTGGGAAATGTGTGAGAAATGTGGGATTGCTCAGTGAGACAGGAGAGGCAAACAGAGAAAATTCCCTGTGGATGGAGCTCGTGGTGGACAAGAAGCTGCCCCTGAGCCAGCAGAGTGTCCTGGGGGGCAAGAGGCCAATGGGATCCTGGGATGCATTGGGAAAAATCTTTTGCTGGACACATGCCCCTCTTCTTGTTGCATTTTGCAAGTAGAAAAGTGATTTGAGGCTAAAATATTTTAAATCCGCTCGTGAATGAATTCTTGTGTACTGAAAACCCAGCCCTGCTTCCAAATCCAGCCTTGCACCCACATTCCCCTCCCCACCGAAATTCCCACGGTTTTCCCGGAGTTCCAGTACCTGGAAAGAGTTGAACAGCATTTCATAGTGCATTTGAACTTGCCAAAGAATCCCTGACACGTCTGTGTATGGCATAGCCATGAAAACAATATAGTGAACGCCAAACAGAGGCATAAGGACGAGGGTAGATTTCAGCAGCTTCCTGCAGGGGATAAAAAAAAGGGATACAGCAGGAATTAGTGCGTGGATAAACCTCCAACCCAGCCAGGTTTGGCTCCAGGCACGAGCTGCTCGTGGTTTTCTGCTTGTCCCCTTGGATATGGGATGTTTGCACGGGTGGAATTCCAGCCTGGAATTCTGAGCTCCAGAGTGAAGTCCCAGCCCTCAGCCTGTCCTTGAGTGATGCTGGGGGTGACCACACTGAGATGTCTTTTCCAGCCTCAGAGCAGCTCCAGGTTTGGGTCAGGATCATGGGTGGAAAGTGGGAAGGAATTTGTGCTGCAATTCCAGCCCTGAGGCTCCAACAGCCACCAAATCCCCTCATCCCTGAAGGATGGTTCTCCATCTCCACGTGGTCCTACAATGTGGGAGCCCAGGGTGCACCCCTGACCTCCTTGGGGGTCTCAAAACTCCCCCTGGTGAGGGTCCCAAAGACCCCTGAGTGAGACCCTGGTGTCTCAGGGCACTGAATTCCAACCCCTGGGGGAAATTACCAACACAGAGGGAATGGAAACAAGCCACCAAAATCAGTAAAGTGTAAATTAGGTTGTTAGAATGTAGATAAATAGACTTTTGGGAATGTTTGTGATAAGGGACACGTGGCCAAGATGGAGAATTTGGGGTGTGGATACCTCTTCCTCCTTCTGCTCCGTGCCATCCATGCTGGGTGACATGCTGGCACTTTCAGATTGGATGGGGACAGAGCTGGACAGTTTAACAAAGTTGTATTTTATTGGAAAATAATTGTAAATCCCTGGTAGGTAATTTAGAGTATAAAAGATCAGTGCTGCCTCTGCCAGGCAGGTTCTGCCCTGGACGTCTGGCGAGCAGAGCTGTGAGCTGGGCAGAGCAATCCTGAGATAAGGGAGAACAAACAGCCATGAAAACCTCTCAGAACAGCTCCTGCAGTCTCTCATGGAAAGAGCTGGGCTCAAACCACCTGCATGTCCCTGCAGAGGTGAGCTCAGGGCTGAGGAGACACCTCAGGTTGTGACACTACAAGACCTGCAGTGCTGGAGCAGGAGGTGGGAGAATCATTTTCCAGAGGTCTTTTCCAACCTCAACCACTTTGTGGAGGCAAGACAGGAAAATCCACCCTGGCTCCTGTGCAATGAGCAGATTTGGAGGAGAGGGGAGCAAATTAGGAGTGGAATTACTGCAGATATCCAGGGGAAGAGGGCAGAGCAGAGGTGAACGCTCCTAGGAGGACGCTTTGGGCTTCAGCATCCCTTGGAAAAGCTCCTTTTTTCAGGAAGCAGCTCCACCTCTGTGGACACTGCTGAAGGCCTGGGCAAAAGCTGCCAGGCCTTTTTTTTCAAGTTCTAAGTGTTTTTCTCAGGCCATGAAACTTTCTCAGCCTCAGTTAGGATTTTTCTCAAGCTAGAGGTTCCTTCTTTGTTGTAAAGCACAAGAGAAGGAATCACAACAGAGATAACAGAGACCTGCTGGGTCCCTGAGAAAGCCAGGGAAGGAGAAGAGGTGTCTCTTTCTCTGACCAATGACCTGTTTGTATTTTGTTTTGCACAAACTGCCTTATTTAAGGCAATGGCTCCTTTTAATAAATTGCTCTTTCCTGCACCAAGCAAGAGAGTGTCTTGCTGCTGTTTTTCATTGCTCTGTAATTCTTCTCAAGGCAGCACCACCTCAGCACAGGGTCAGTGCTGGGGACTCCCCAACACGGAGTGTTTGGCCGGGCTGGCTCCAGAGAGAATCAGCTTTGCCTGGAAGTGACATTAATCGAGGGATTCAGCCTCGTGCCAAGAGCTCCAGCGAGTCCCTGAGTGCAGCAGGGATGGGGAAGGGAGGGAATCACTCCCAGAAAACCCCGGCACTGCCTCTGTCCAGCAAACCACCGAGGGAATTTAAGGCTTCAAAAGGAGCAGGCCCCATCCAAACCATAATTAACGGCAAAGCTTCAGCCAGGGAGAAGTAAATAAATGGATAAATCAGAGCCCTGACAGGGCAGCAAAGGAAAACTGGGAGGTGTTTTCCTGCCAAGTCTCCCTCCTGCCTCAAACGTGTGTTTGGAGAGGGAGGTGGGGGCAATGAGCTCATGGTTTGCATCCCAAATCATTCCACTCTTCCCCCTTCCCAAGTGTCCTGTCCAGGAGATCCCAAGGAGCCTTAGGAGATCTCAAGCAGCAATCTGATTTTTCCATCCAATTTTTGACCATGCTACAAAAAATGTGAATTACCAATGGAGATGAGCTGGCAGAACAAAGGAAAGCCAAATAAAAAAATGAAACAAAATTGGAATCTTTTTATCAGTTCAGCCAAAGCACTGAAACAGCCACTCAAGGGCAGGTTTAACAAATAGGCCAAGCTTAACAAAGCACAGGAGGGAAATAAAAAGAAGCAAATGAACTGATACAAGTTTTACAGCCTTCAGCAGCACAAAAACAATGTTTTATTTTTGCACTTTCTGTTCAAAAACTGGCTGAAGACCTGGAATTCCTCCCTAACCTCCAGCAAGGTTGGGTTTGAAAAGTTTAGGAGAGTTTTAAATTGCTCTGGTTCATTCTGCCTTACCACACTTGGAAGACAACAAATTTTCCAAGTTTTTGGTGGCACCAGTGTCACCCTGGCCAAGGACTTTGTCCCCTCCCAGAGAACAGGTGACACTCACCTGTACTGTTGTCTCGAGTCGCACCTCCCGGCATTTGTCTCTCGGAGCTTGGTGGCGAGGACTCTGATAATATTGATAAAGAGAATAAAATTTACCTGCAAGGGAAAGAAAACAAACAAAGAAATGAGAACTGTGAGAAATGGATGAAAATGGTGGAGTTGTTCAGTTGATGTTGCCCCCCAGGTGAGGCAGGGGCTGGGACTGGGGAAGAAGCTCCTCCTGTGGGAGGGATGAGAGTTCCAGGAATGATCCCAGGGTTTTTAACCTTCTGGAATGGCTCAGAGGTGTGGACATCTCACATGGAAACGCCTGAGCCAGCAGCCCAGCAGGCACCTGGAGAAGGCCAAAATGAGATTTTGTCTTTCACAGCCCAGCTGGGATTAAGATCCCCTCGGGATACCAGGAGCACTCGCAGGATGTCTTCCCACACTTCCATGTGCAAAGGGAAAGAGGAACAAACCAAATGCACCACAGTGAAGACACAGAGTGGGCCTAACTGGGAATGACAGCTCAAGGACAATGAAACTTGGATTTCTTCCACATTCCACTGCTGAGCTTCCTCCAGGAAGTGTTGAGGATGGAGCAGACAAGGGCAGTCAGGGAATCATCCACTGCCTTTCAGGGAGACACGTCTGTGAACACAGCTTGTGGCCAACTGCTTGGGATAATTCCAGTGGTGCCTGAGCACCTTGGAACAGGTTGTCCCAGGAAGAAGTGGAATCCTCATCCTGGGAAGGGATGGAATCCTCATCCTGGGCAAGGGATGGAATCCTCATCCTGGGCAAGGGATGGAATCCTCATCCTGGGGAAGGGATGGAATCCTCATCCTGGGCAAGGGATGGAATCCTCATCCTGGGCAAGGGATGGAATCCTCATCCTGGGAAGGGATGGAATCCTCATCCTGGGGAAGGGATGGAATCCCCATCCTGGGCAGGGATGGAATCCCCATCCTGGGCAGGGATGGAATCCTCATCCTGGGAAGGGATGGAATCCTCATCCTGGGAAGGGATGGAATCCTCATCCTGGGGAAGGGATGGAATCCTCATCCTGGGCAAGGGATGGAATCCCCATCCTGGGCAGGGATGGAATCCTCATCCTGGGAAGGGATGGAATCCCCATCCTGGGGAAGGGATGGAATCCCCATCCTGGGGAAGGGATGGAATCCCCATCCTGGGCAAGGGATGGAATCCTCATCCTGGGCAGGGATGGAAGGGCTGGACTTGATCTGCCACATCTTGTGGATGTGGCACTTGGGGACAAGGATTAGTGGTGACCATGGTTGTGATGAGGGAATGGCTGGACTTGATCTGGGAGAACATTTCCAACCTTCATCACTGCAATTCCAATCTTGTCCTACAGAACACGCTGAGGAAAATTTAATGGCAACACTGTGTGGAGATGAAAGATGGGTTGACACTGGGGGGATTCCCATCTTTGCAGAGCTCTTCAGAGCTTTGTTTCCCTGGATTCCACCAGCTGCTGGCCTGGCCAAACCCATCCATGGGGTTATGGAGAGGGTAGAGGCAGAACCACTGTAACTGCACCGAGCAGATCCATGCCCTTGGATAACACTCATGGATTCCTCTGGAACCTTCATCTTTTCAAGACACTGAATTCCCACACCACACACAGCTGGGAGTTTCAGGGAGGGACCACTGTGGACAGTCCAGGAGACCTCCTTGGGTTCATTTTGGTTGGAGCCAGAGCAGATCCAGCATTTCCATGGCAGAAATCCCACCACAACCACTGGAGAGTCCTTCCCATGGTCAATTATCCTTCCCAGTAAAACCAGGAATTCTCTGAGCTGCTGAACCAGCAGGGCCTGGTTTGCCATGGCTTTGTCCCCTGTGGGTGGATTCCTTCTCCTTCAAGGAGGTGCAATTTCCTTTGGAACTGTTATCCATAAAGAAAGCATGGAAGGTCATGCCATGCCCTTTCCATCACTGGGATATGAGTGGAAATTCTCTCCTGTGTCCATTTCCCTGTTTTCATGAGGTTTGTGGGAATTTTACATCCCTGCAACCCCATTCCCTGAGTCCCATTTGGCTGAAATTTCCTGACTGGCACAGGAATTATAAGGGAGGAATGGATAGACCAACAAGCAGGGAAGCACAGAGCATTTAATTCCTTGGAAACTGTCTGGAAGGGAAAAACCAAGCAGGATTTGTGTCTCTATAGGAGGTTTTCCATCTTTAAAGACTTCAAAGTGGGATCTTGTTCTGCATTTGTCAGCAAAATTAAGATGCCCAACCTTATCACACCAAGGAGGGAAACTCCTCTGATTTCCCCAAATGTGCTAAATTTGAAAAGAAATCCAGACAAAGGAATCACATCCAAAATTAGCAGAAAGTGGAGGGATTTTAAACCCCTCAGCCTCCAAAATCTCATCCAGAAAATGCAGGACTTAGTCCAGCAACGTGGGGATGGCAGAAGCAGCCAAGTGAACAATGCAAACCCACAGAAATTAAACAGACACAACCCACGGAATATCTTTGCATAATAAACAGCTGCACTTGCAAATTGCCAGGGCACAGGCACAGCCTCCTGGAGAAACCTTATTTTTCCAAGGATGAGCCTCAATTGGGCTCTTTCTCCTCTGCTAATTGGCCTTTAAATGAAATGCAATGGGGTTGCTGGAATTCATTTAATTGAACCATCTGAACTTTGTTCTTCAGCCTCTGCTGTTCCATTTCCAAAGATGTGGTCTGGGTGATCTGTTTCATCCAAGGAATTGCTGGAGCCAGGTGGAGAATTTCCACCAAAAGGATGAAATCCAGCCCGCCCAATCTCTCCAAAAAATCTCACCTAATGGCACAGATGAGCACATCCACCTCAGAAAATTTCCTGCTTTTTGTGTGTCTGGTGCTCTTCTCACCCTCACTGAGCATCTTCCAATCTTCCTGATTTGTGAGGCAGGAGGAAGAGCCTGATTCCAAACCCTCTGGGCTCTGAAGAGATTCCTACCAGCTCCACTCATGGATGAGTGGGAAGGGAGGTGGGATTTGGGGGAGTGCCTGAGCTGTTTTGCATGGATTCCACCAGGAGACTGAGCAATGGAGAACCCCAAAATAAGAGAAGGGGGAAGAGGGTAACAAATGAATTCATTAATTAGGACATGATTGAATTCACCTGGTGCAGATAATGAAATCTTAAAACTCCCTCTCCAGCTTTGGGGAGCTCCTCCTGTGCTGGGATAATTTCACTTGGATCCCTCCTTCCCCCTCTGGCTCCTGGCTGGGGGTTGGAATAATCCTCCCTCAGTGATTAAAGATCCTATCACAGCTGTGGTGGTTTCATTTCCCTTCCCACCTCGGGCTTCCCAAACTTTTATCACTTCAGAAATAATGGGGTGACCCTGAAAAATGCCAGGGAAAAGCTTTGGTCCAGCTACAGACCCCAAATTCCATCTCTCCCCACTGGAGATGCTGTCATGACCCCTGAGAGTTTCCAGGATCATCTGGGTTGGAAATTTTGCCTTGAATGTTGGTTTCATTAATGATTTTAGGGTCTCAGCCCTAAAAATGTGGGATTTTTCTCTCCTTGAAGTCACTCACAAACCCTTCTGCCACATTGAACTGCAAAAATTCCTGGCAGGACAAACATAAACCCCTCAAAGTGGATATGTGGGGATTATTATGAGGCAGGATTGTTTTAACAGGGAGATTAGAGCAGGAAATCCTGGATCAGCTCTTCCCAAGGACCCAAAGGCCTCCCAGCCCCTCACTCACCCCATACTCACCACGATAGCTGCCAGGATGGGCACCTGAATAATCCACTTCAAATTGCCAGCACTCAAGTCCCAACACCTGAGGAGAGATGGACATCCTGTCAGGAGAGCACTGCAAGAGCAGACTCCGGGTTTTGCTCTGGTGTCACTGATGTGTCACTGATGTGTCACCCCTCAGCAGCTCTGCTGATCCACCATCCCAGCCTGGAGCTGAAATCCCCTTTGGGAAGCAGTGCTTTCCCACGTGGAACCATTTGGGAATTCCTGGGGACCCTCTGCAGGGGGATCCTGGGAATGTGGAAGCACTTGTGTGGTCAAGCTGTGAATTTTGGGGGGCAAGGCCAGCTTGGATGGAGCTTGGAGCAAACTGGGATAGTGGAAGGAGTCCCTGCCCATGGCAGGGGGGGAATGTGGTGAGTTTTAAGGTCTCTTCCAACCCAAACCATTCTGGGATTGTAAAATCCAGGAGGAGTCACAGTTCTACCACCACCCCACCACCAAATTTCTCTGGCTGTGCTGCAGCTGCTGTGTCCCAAATTCATTCCCACTCATTCAGGATTTTTTTCTTTCTTTTCCCTGCCCAGCTGTGACACAGTCTCTTTATCCCCAGGGATTACAACTGCAGGTATTCCCATTTACTGAATCCTGCAAAATCAAAGGAAAAATTATCCTTCCCTTCCATCCACCACCCTCCTCTGAAAGTTAATGACACTAGGGCAGAATTCCAGCTTTGCCTGCTTCTTTTTTCCTTTTGAATTTGCCCATAAATCCCACAAAATTTTGCACATAAAAGGGAGAGAAGGAAACCCTGTGGGACTTACTCTGTGTCGGCCAGAGTGGCTCTGACGCTGGCCCAGACTGTGACAAACACAGCAGGGAGTCCTGCAAGAGAGCACAGGTGACACGGGGTCAGGGGGGGCCGAGGGCTCCAGCACCAAAATTCCAGGTGGAGTGGGTTAGGGGAGCGGGGAAAGAGCAGTTTTTAATTATTCAGGCATAACTGAGGCTTGGAAAGGCTGAGCTGTCACATCTAAGAGCTGAGCTGGTTCAGTCTGGGGAGCTCAGAACAAAGACATTGAGGGGAAAAGGAGTTGGGAAGGGTCTGGAAAACTCCTGGGGGAGCTGGAAAGGGGCTCAGCCTGGAGAAAAGGGGGCTCAGGGGGAAATTCTGGCTCTGCACAACTCCCTGCCAGGAGGGAACAGCCAGGGGGATTTGGGATCTGCTCTCAAGGAACAGGGACAGGAGGAGAGGGAACGGGCTCAGGCTGGGCCAGAGAGGGTCAGGCTGGAAATTGGAAAAATTCCTTCCCCAAAAGAGGCTGTTACACTTTGGAACTGCCCAGGGCAGGGAGGAATCCCCATCCCTGGAGGGATTTAACAGCCCTGTGGATGTGGCACTTGGGGACACAGTGGCAGTGCTGGGGGATGGTTGGACTCGATGATCTCTGAGGTCTGAGAGTGCTGGAACATGAGGGACTGAAACTGGCTTTGGCCAACTCATCCCTATGGGAAGCAGAGGAATCTGCTCTGCTGGGAGAGCTGGGAATGTTCACCTGGAGAGGAGAAGCTCCAGGGAGAGCTCAGAGCTCCTAAAAGGGGCTCCAGGAGAGCTGGAGAGGGACTGGGGACAAGGGATGGAGGGACAGGACACAGGGAATGGCTCCCACTGCCAGAGGGCAGGGATGGGTGGGATATTGGGAATTGGGAATTCCTGGCTGGGATGGAATTCCCAGAGCAGCTGTGGCTGCCCCTGGATCCCTGGCAGTGCCCAAAGCCAGGCTGGACACTTGGAGCACCTGGGACAGTGGGAGGTGTCCCTGCTCATGGCTCATGCTCAGGAATGGGACAATCCTCAAGACCCCTTCCAACCCAAACTATTCCATGATTCCATGATTCTAATGGATTTATGCAGAACACCTTCTCCAAGGTATTTCCTCCCTTCCTCCACATCAAGGAAAGGTAGAGCAGGAGTCAGGCTCAGACAATTTCTCCCTAGAAAATCCCTGGATGGGTTGGAAGCTCTGTTAAATACAAGAAAGCTGCTGCACAAAGCACAGAAATGCTAATATTTAGGATAACGCTTCCATAATATCCAGCCAAAGGTTCATTCCCAAATGAACCATCCTGATTTCAGCACAGCTACCCTGGGCCATCATCTTTTCCCTGTGAAACGTGGAAAAAAACCTCCCCAATATCCAAATGCAACCTTGTATTTATTTTTTTTTTAGGGTCCAGTTATTTGTACAACTGAGTCCCCTACTGGCTTCCCTTAAAAAGCAGGATCCAATCCACAGTAGCTTCCACAAATTCAGGAAGAATGACCCCTTTCAGGTGGAAAAAAAAATTATTAAAAAATAAATAAAGGCGACATTTATCAGCTGGGACTGTGAAGAGGCTGTTCCCAGTCTAAGCTCACTGGGGCTTGGGGATAAGCCCAGGCTTAACTTTCAGCATGCACTTAAGTCTCATTAGGGTGCTTAAAGGTTTTCCTGACCACGGGGTGTGGAGCAGGGACGGCTGTGTCCCAAAGCCAGGGACAACGGGGCCCTTATCCAGGCTGGGAGCTGGGAATGCCGAGGTAATATAAGAAAGCATAAATAATTAAACACAGAGCCTCACTCAGGCCCAGCGCTCCTACAAAGCCACATTTATAAGGAATTCATCCCGCTCCACAATTCCCTGTGTTGCTGGCACTGGGAAGAAAATCCTTGACCTGTCGCACTGGGAACTTGGAGTGAGGGAAGTGAGGGCTTGGGGAAGGTGACAGGCCAGCTCTTTGCTCCTCCCTGGTATCCACCTATCCATGGAAAGTAGGGCAGGCTCTGGAAAATCACCCAAGGTTTAAATGGATTGAATTTTTTTAGTTTATATCCACAGGGGAACTGCCATGTTGAAAGGCTGTCCATGAAATGTTGGATATTCCTGCTACAGCCAAGCTCTGAGTCTGAAGGATCGATTTTTTGGGAGATCTGGATATATCTGACAGGAATTTGTTCTTCTCTTGTCTATTCTGAGCTAAAAAAGAGACACAATTCCCATTCATATAATCCTGTGCTGACTTTGAGCTCCCAAGCAACAATAAAATACGGAGGGGAAAAGAGTTATCCCTAAAAATCCCAACATGTGCATGGGAGGGACAGATGGATGGATGGATGGATGGATGGATGGATGGATGGATGGATGGATGGATGGATGGATGATGGATGGATGGATGGATGGATGGATGGATGGATGGATGGATGGATGGATGGATGGATGGATGGAGGGATGGATGGATCCATGGATTAATGGATGGATGGATGGATGGATGGTGGATGGATGGATGGATGGATGGATGGATGGATGGATGGATGGATGGATGGATGGATGGATGGAAGGATGGATCCATGGATTAATGGATGGATGGATGGATGGATGATGGATGGATGATGGATGGATGGATGGATGATGGATGGAGGGATGGATGGATACCTGGATTAATGGATGGATGGATGGATGGATGGATGGATGGATGGATGGATGGATGGATGATGGATGGATGGTGGATGGATAGATGGATGGATGGATGGATGGATGGATGGATGGATGGATGGATGGATGATGGATGGATCCATGGATTAATGGATGGATGGATGGATGGATGATGGATGGATGATGGATGGATGGATGGATGGATGGATGGATGGATGATGGATGGATGGATGGATGGATGGATGGAAGGATGGATCCATGGATTAATGGATGGATGGATGGATGGATGGATGGATGGATGGATGGATGGATGGATGGATGGATGGATGATGGATGGATGGATGGATGGATGGATGGATGGATGGATGATGGATGGATGGATGGATGGATGGATGGATGATGGATGGATGGATGGATGGATGGATGGATGATGGATGGATGGTGGATGGATGGATGGATGGATGGATGGATGGATGGATGGATGGATGATGGATGGATGGATGGATGATGGATGGATGGATGGATGGATGGAAGGATGGATCCATGGATTAATGGATGGATGGATGGATGGATGGATGGATGGATGATGGATGGATGGATGGATGGATGGATGGATGGATGGATGGATGGATGGATGGATGGATTAATGGATGGATGGATGGATGGATCCATGGATGGATGGATGGATGGATGGATGGATGGATGGATGGATGGATGGATGGATGGATGGATGGATGGATGGATGGATGGATGGATGGATTGATGGATGGATTAATGGATTAATGGATGGATTAATGGATGTCCTCCCCCAGCTCCAGCCCAGCCCCTGCCATGCCGTCAGCGACTTGTACAGAATCCACATTGTATGCGCTGTGCATTTCCAGCCACACACACAGTGTGTACAATGCAGGTGCTATAAAGTCAGGAATCTCCCCAGCAGCTGGAAAATGGGAAGGATCTGCTGGCCACCCCACCCCCTCGAGGGCTTTTCCCATGTCTGTGTCTCCCTGCAGCTGGAAAAATGGTTTTCATGCATGTGGAGTGAGGGAGGGACTGCTGGAAGGGAGTTTAGGAATAAAGGCCTCGTGTAGGTCTGGGATTTCTGGTCTCAATTCCCTGGGATTTAAAAGCCTCTCTGAGGAACAATGCCTGTGTTTTATGAGTCCCTCTGTGCCCCTTTTGCCTGACATTAAATGAGAATAATAATTATACTTTTAAGGCCTCTGGTCCTGCTTGGTGTAAATTTTTTGGGGAAGGATTATTCCTCGCTTGGGTAAACACACAGGGCTCATCATCATGGATTTTCAGAGCACCTCCCACCATCCTTTTTATCTTTTCCAGGTGTCCCTGCAACCCCCCATTTGCTGAAATCCAGGGCAGCCCAGCCGTGTGTGTGGGAATTAACGTGGTGTGAAGGAAAAACGCCAATGGAACCAGCTTGGGTTTCCTGGCTATTGGTCATGGCTCCTAAACTTCCTTCAAAAAACAGCTGCAGGGAGCTGGGAGTCTCCCAAGGGATTTATTGTTGCCCATAATGTTGTTATTTATTTATTTTGGGTGGGTGCTGGCATGGAATGAGCTCCTTTCCGTCAGCAGGGTCTCCCTTGGAAGAAGGGAACTGAGAACTTTGATGGAGCTTGTGCCAGTGAGGATGTGGATTGAAAATACTGGACAGAAATCCATGGACATGACATCAAAGAATTGCTCCTTGTCCTGCTTTTCCCAGAAATAAGATGCTGTAGGGTGATTTTCACTCCCTGTTTCCACCTTGGAGATTTCCAGGCAGGACAAATTCACAGTTTTGGGGGCAAATCTGTGTTTTCCATGCAATAATTACTTATCCCTGATTTTCTGTCACTCATTGCTGTGGTGTGGGCAGCATCCAGTGCCCGCTGCAGGGAACTGGAATTTTTCCACTGTCTCCAGTGGCTGCTGGATCAGTTTGCCCTTTGCAGTGCCCAAAAATTATCCAAACAATCCTCCTGAGCGGGTGCCTGGGCGGACATCACCATCCCAATGCAAACAAAGCAATGGCAGTGTTCTCATTCCAGAGACATTCCCACAGACTCCTGGAAGCCCAGGGATGCTGGCTGTTGTGACAGGTGTGACTCCAGCCCTGTGGTTGCTCTGATAAAATGATTATTCCCTGGCAGCAGATTATTCCCCTAACGAGAGCAAGCCCTGCCTGTCCCAAGGCTTTCCTTTGGTTTTGCTTGTTAAACACACGGCATTATTTTCCAGCTGCTTCCCTCTCCTCCTGAATTCCCTCTGGGGAATTGCCTCTCTAATCTGCTCTCTTTGCAGTTTAGTGTTGTTTTTTGAGAGGGGAATTTTTACAGAGCCTGCAGGTTTGGAGGAAGATGAGTTTTATTTCTCTTTTCTAATTTAATTTAGCTGGGGTTTTGTTCATTTGCTTTAGCAAAGAGGTGCCATCCAAAGCCCTCTCTGTCCCTCAGCAGCTGAGATAAGAAATGCCAAATCCCCAAAATAGAATTTCTGAATGATCTGGGTAAGAGGGACCTTAAATCCTATTTCATTCCATCCCCTGCCAAGGGCAGGGACAACTTCCACTCTCCCAGGTTGCTCCAAGCCCCATCAAATATCTCTTAATTTGTTGATTTCTCCAAAATTTTTCCAGCCTTCCTAGACCAGGCTTTTCCTGAGAGATGGATTCCCAGTTTGGAATATTTTTATATTTACACTTCCCATCTTTAACATCTGTCAGCAGCAGCAGATTCTGACCTATGGAGCAGCTGAACAGGAGGTTTGGAAGCAGTTTCTTCTCCCTGTATCCCATTTGGGAAGGAGAAAGGCTGGAGAGAGCCCTGCCCTGAATCCCAAAATCTGCAATCCTTCATAAACTCAGTTCTGTGTTCCCTGCCTTGCTTCAAGCTCCACCTTTAGAGAGAGCCACCAACATTTTTCCATAAAAATCCCATTCTGGAATGGGCATGGGGTGGTGCCCACAGAACCTTGTCCGAAAATGAGGTCAGGATGTGGCCAGGTGGATTTGGGATGTGGAATTTGGGAAGTGGTGCTGGCCCAGGTAACCACAGCCCCCCCGGGCAGGTTTTCCTGCTGTAATTCCTGTTCAAACCCTTCCTTACATCCTCGAGGATCATCAGAAACATTCCCTGCTCTCCTCCCCAGCCTCCAGACTCCGAGACAACTGTGGGCAGTTGTTTTATTGTCCCAGCACCTCGTAACTCCTGGGAAGCCAAAATTAAAGCCAGGAGTGAACAGAAATCCCATTCTCCTCCGAAATGTGCGTGCCCACAACGTCCTCTCCTAATGAGCCCCTGCCCTGCACCCACATCCCTCCCCTTTCTCATTACTCAGGGAAAAAGATGCCCAAGTTGAAAGAAAAGGAAAATAAAAAAGTCTTCCCCACAAATTGCAGGTTTCCAGTGGTGTTCCAAGGCTCAGGAGACCTCAGGGATCTGAACCAGCTGAGGTTTGAGGGAGGAAATCAGAGCTCAGGGCTCTCATTGGGAGCAGATGCTCAAAACCTCCCACAGATTTCTGCCCCTCCAGCTCAGCACTGGTTTCTCAGCAGGAGATCCTGGGAAGAGATGGGGATAAATCCCTGAAATTGGGTGTCTCATCCTAAATTTAGCCCTCACATTTCCTGCCCTGGAAGGGTGGCAAAATGTGGGGGAGCAGAGGCACCACCAGAGACTTGTGGCTGCCCC
Source organism: Luscinia megarhynchos (assembly GCA_034336665.1). Classification (NCBI taxonomy): domain Eukaryota; kingdom Metazoa; phylum Chordata; class Aves; order Passeriformes; family Muscicapidae; genus Luscinia; species Luscinia megarhynchos. The sequence goes on along the minus strand of JAPFBE010000007.1, from coordinate 45,626,013 downwards.
TGGATCCCTGGAAGTGTCCAAGGCCAGGCTGGACAGGGCTTGGAGCAGCCTGGGGCAGTGGGAGGTGTCTCTGCCCATGGAATGGGTGGCACTGGATGGGTTTTAAGGTCCCTCCCAACCCCAACCCATCCTGGGGTTCCCTGGCTCTTTGTGCTGCCTCTCTGATCCTTCTGGAGACCCTGGAAGAGCCACAGGGTGAACACCACAATTCCAGAACGATAAAAATTTCCCAGGGTGGGAAAACTCTCCTTGCAAGAGCCCCCTGGCTCTCATCCTGCCTCCATCCCCTCTCCCAAATTCCTGTATATCCACAGTTCCAAGAACCACCTCCAAGAGGCTTTTCCAGGTGAACCCTGAGGAGCAGCCACGACTTACCCCAGCCAAATAATGTGAATCCCCAAAGATATTTCTTCTCTGAGAAAAATGCCATGAAGATGAGGCTGTGGAGATAGAGCCCTTCCACCAGGATCCAGTAGTAATTGGTGGCCAGGAAGTAGAGGAAGAAGGTGACAGCTACTTTACAGCCCACCTGCAGCGACCACAGAAGGACAGAGAAGGAACACGGGGTGAAATTCCTGTGCTGCACAAACACATTGGGGTGGAGTGGGAAAAAAGGTGGAGAAACAAAATAATTAAATCAGAAAATTCTGCTTCAGGGCTTTTTATGAGGGGGAAAATCTGTGGAAGAGCAAGAAAGGTCAACAGCTGGGAAAGCCAAAGATGATTTTCCCTACAGCAGGTGAGTTGGGAAGTAGAAAAAAGGAGATGATGGCCTGATCCTGCTCTCTCCCAACCTGGTGGTGAGGGGCTCACACACTTCCTAGAGCAGCTGGGTTTCATCTTTCCATGTGTTTAATCTTTTCCTGTGCTTAATATTTTCCCTGTGTTCCATCTTTTCCCTCTGTTTCCTCTTTTCCCTGTGTTCCATCTTTTCCCTCTTTTCATCTTTCCCTGCGTTCCATCTTTTCCCTCTGTTTCCTCTTTTCCCTGTGTTCCATCTTTTCCCTCTTTTCATCTTTCCCTGCGTTCCATCTTTTCCCTCTGTTTCCTCTTTTCCCCGTGTTCCATCTTTTCCCTCTGTTTCATCTTTCCCTGTGTTCCATCTTTTCCCTCTGTTTCCTCTTTTCTCTGTGTTCCTCGTCCACATTGGAGTGCAAAGAGCCTTGGCCAAGTTGTCCTGGTCTGGGTGTCCTGCTGAAGTCACAGCACTGGGAATTCCAACTCCTTCCTCACTCAGGGTGGGATGGAGTCACCCCATCCTGTCCTGGATGTCCACACCAGGATCCTCCAGGGCTGTTTTTTGTCCTCAGGAACATTGCAGATGGCTCCTGCTGCCTTTGGAGCCAGGTGTTCTGAGAGCAAACAGCACCTGGAGGCTTTTCCCTGGAAATCTCAAGGGTGCTCAGGAGCAGAGCTGGGACAGATTTCCAAGACATCCTGGTGTTAAATGGGCTCCAAAGCTGAGCTCTCACTCCACAGTGAGCTGAAATCCTTTAATTTTCAGGGAGCAAAACCCTGGCTGTGAGCCAGCACTCGCCTGGGACAGAGTGGGACAAAGCCACCCTTCTTCCCAATTTCTCAGCTCCAGCACAGAAAGGCTGCAAAATATTGGTGCCACTTTGGGATTAATCAGTGCAAAGCCAGCTTTTGTCAGTGTGGATATCCTTTGAAGTCTGGGATGTTGGATTTCCCAGGAATTCTTGGGATTCCACATCCCTGCCCGTCTTTGTGCTGTCCCTTCCTTTGAGAGGAATACAAAGGACTGACAGAAAATGCCAACAATAATACCTTGGAAATAAAAAGAGAATTTTTTTTATCCTGGCAAAGCTCTTTTGTTAATTTTTCATCCATCAATATAGATATTTACACATATATTTGCATATTGATAAAATATGCACTCATCACACTCATTTTCTTTCATAGACAGGGGGACTTAAAATAGATTAAAGCAAAAATCCTCCTAAATTAATTAATATTTTTTTATATTTGTAAAAAGATCCCCATCTAGGTTTGGTAATATTTTCTATATTGATTTTTTATATTTATTGCCTCATGCAGGGAATGTGAGGCAGTAATTGCAAAGTTCCCACTTCATTTGGAAACAAAAGAAATCCATTAATTGTTGCCTTCATCACTTCTTTGCCTCGCAATTCCAAAGAGTGGGAAATGCCATTAAATGCTAATATCCAAAGAATGCCATAGATTATCCTAATTATTCCTTATAATGAGCCCGGCACGAGGAGAAACACCAAACAATGCAGAGAAATATTTTGTCTTGTTCCTAAAAAAAATGAGAGTTTTGGAGAGTGTTGAGTGAGGCTCTGTAAATTAATGACATGGATCTCTGGGATGGGAAAGAACACAATGACAAAGTTCCAGTTGGGACACTCGGATGCACAGTGGGACATTCCCAAATCCTCTGGTTTTTCACAGGGTGTTGCTGGTTCTTAGTTGTAGCACAAGTTGGGAAAGACTTGAGAAGCCAAGTGAATCCACAGGCAGGAAGTTTATCCCAGAATCCTCGAGGTTGGGAAAGACCTCCAAGACCCCATCCACATCCAGGAATTCCTTGGACACCTCCAGGGATGGGCACTCCAAACCCTCCATGACAGTTCCAGTCCCTGCCCGCCCTTTCCATGGAGAAATTCCTGCTGGTGTCCAACCTGAGCATCCCCTGGTCCGACCTGAGGCCATTCCCTCTCCTCCTGTCCCTGTTTTCTGGGAGCAGAGCCCAACCCCCCTGTCCCCTCCTGTCAAAAGTGAGAAGGTGCCACATCCAGGATTCCATGGGAAATCCATGATGGGACCAAAGGGAGAATCGAGAGCTCCAGGATGTGGGAAATGTGAGCATGGCCACCCACCCTCCCACGTGGACAATGCAGATATTGCCACCAGAGATTTCTATACAGTGAAATCCCCATGGAATTCTGGAGAAGAATTCAACTGACCTCACTTCCATTTTTATTTTGGGATGTTGACTCATCTGCCTGGGTGGACTTTGTTGACTCAACCAACCATAAATGGAAGCTGAGGTTCAGGTTGGACACCAGGAGGAATTTCTCCATGGAAAGGGTGCTCAGGCCTTGCCAGGGGCTGCCCAGGGAGGTTTGCAGTGCCCATCCCTGGAGGTGTCCAAGAAATTCCTGGACGTGGCACTCAGGGCTCTGGGCTGGGGACAAGGCTGGGACTGGGGCCCCACCAACCACTCCAAGGTTGGATGACCTTGGAATTCTTTTCCAACCTCAATGATTCTGTTCAAGATCCCTCTCATGGACACCACCTCCTTTCCTATGACACCACATCCTCTCCCCATTTTCCCTTCCAAAATCTCTTTTATTCCATATGGGAAGGAGGAAAGCTGTGCATTCCCATCCGTGGAAGTGTTGTGAGCCAAGCTGGATGTCCCTTGTGCTGGGATGGTCAGGAATGTTTCCACAGTTGGAGATTCCAGGGGGTATCAGGACAATGTAGATGGGAATCCAACCATCAACCTTGACTGCCATGGGAGCAGCTTTTCCTTAGCCCAGGAATTGGGAATCCCTCTGAACCAAAGGATTGAAAATAGGAAAGAATGGGAAGAAGCTGTGAAAGATGAGTAGGGTGCAAAACTCCCCAGAAGAGGGAAAGTGTTGAACAGAGAGGACAAAGACAAGAATCCTGGAGAGGACCAGCTCTGGGAATACTCACAAACTGTGATTTATCCGCGGGAGGTGCTTCTGTGATGGATTTCAAGTCCTCCTCGGAGATGCGCTCCATCTCCTCCAGGGCCGACCCCGAGTACAGGACCGCGTCCTTCACGAAGATGCTGACGGCTCTCAGCATGAAGGACACGAACAGGTGCATGTGGATGTAGTTCCTAGTGCAGTGCAAACGTCTGCAAGAGGAGAGGGAGGATTGGGGAGTTTAGTCCGGCTGTTGGATGCACTCAGGAGAGTTTTTTGGAGAGCCCCAGCTCCTCCCGTGTCCCCATGGGGAGCAGAGTGGGGATCACCACTCCCCGCTCTCCCTTAGGGTTAGAAAATGGATTAATACCTTCTCCAGGGGCTTCAGGGAATCATGGAATGGTTTGGGATGGATGGGACTTCAAGCCCATCCAATCCCATCCCTGCCATGGGCAAGGACACCTTCCACCATCCCGGGGTGCTCCAAGTGTCCAGCCTGGCCTTGGACACTTCCAGGGATCCAGGGGCAGCCACAGCTGCTCTGGGCACCCTGTGCCAGAGCCTCCCCACCCTCCCAGCCAGGAATTCCTGCCTAAAATCTGCTCTAACCCTGCCCTCTGGCAGTGGGAAGCCATTCCTGCTCTCCTATCCACACTTCCCCTCGGATTCCAGAGCTTGGGGCCACTGGAAACATTGCAGAGCTTTCTGTAAACCATTTTTTTTTTACCCATCTCAATTCAGAAGCAACTCCAGCAGTAACTCTGGTGTGTTGGGCTGTTGTCCCTGTTTTCCTGCTGTAAATGTTCTCCTTTGGAGGAGTTTGTGGGCTCCACCCCAGCAGTGGCAGCAGTGACCCCACAAATCCTGGTTGTAAAGCGCTTTAAGGTCCTTTTTGGAGGAAAAGCTTTTTTTTTTAGGGATGGTGAGAGGTGAATGGGTCAGATCCAGGAAGAAGAGGTGTAATTTAAAACCAGGAATTGGGATTTTGGGAAGAAGGAACTAACCTCTTGGGATCCTCTCTGTGCTCTGGAGCTCTGGTGCCATGCCTGGATTTATGAATGGATTTATGTCCTTTTAAATCCCAATAACCTGCACTAATTGAAGGCTGTGTTTTTATCCCTTTTGCAGGATGTTATGATAACAACACCAGTTGTTCTCTGTGCTTTTATAATCCAAATTACACCAAGTGGAACTGATGAGGTTTAAATGAGGATTGGCTTTGCTCCCTGCATTTGAAAGGGAGTCAGTGAATCTCTGGATTATAGAGGATGAAATCTGCCTTGATCCCTGCTGCTGCTCTGATCCTCGGGATAAAGATGCTCCAGCACAGCTGCCCAGGTGGTCTGGGCTGGAAATGATGTGCTCTGAGCGGGATAAAGAAAAACCAGGAATTCTCTTGCACACGTGGAATATTTTAACAACTTTGCCAGTGTCCAGTGAGAAATGGAGGGAAAAGGTTGGGAGAACAGGAGTGTGGTGGAGGGATGGGGTCTGCAGCTCCCTTTGGATTGGGTCTGTCACTAATTTGGGATTTGCTGTCCAAGCAAACCCCCCTGACCTTTGCTGTCTGCTGAGAGCTCTGAGCACTTTCAGGATTGAAGTGCAAGCCACACATTTAATTCCCAGTGTTCCAGGGCTTGGCTCAAATCCCTCTGCAGACACCTCATGGCTGTTTTGGTCCCCACCAGCTTTCATCCAGGTCCTGCTGGTTTTTTTGGGAGAAGACAGAAGTGGACATTGAAGGGAAGAAAATCTAGGTCTCAGGGTTTGGGGTCACCCTGCTCTATCAGCTCACCAGACAGAACCTTCCCAAAGGACAAATTTGGATATGGGTGACACCTTTCATCCCTCCCATCCCATGCTGTCTGTGCCAGTAAGAATCCCAGAATGGTTTGGGCTGGAAGGGACCTCAAATATCTTCCTATTACAACCCCAACACTTTCTACTATCCCAGGTTGCTCCAAGCCCTGTCCAACCTGGCCTTGGACACCTCCAGGGATGGAAGATGAAACACTGGATTGAGGAAAGGATAATGAGAGTTCAAAGTGGTCTTTAGGGGTCAAAATCCCTTGGCAGGGATGGTGGGAAGGGAAGGGGACACAATGGATTCAATAAGGTCATTTTAGGATCTCTGGGAAGAGCAGCAGTGTGGGCAATCTGTCTGGGAGATTTCCACCCCTTTCAGCTGGCTCATCCCTCATGAAGGTTTGGATTTAAAGTGGGATTTCCCTCAGGAAATCTAAAGCTAAGCCAGTCACCTGCAGGGACAGAAAATCCTGGACAGTTTTCCAAGGGATTCCTGGAGACACCCAGGAATTCCCATTTGCTACAAAGAGGGCCTGGAAAAATCCACCTTAGGGGAGCTCCAACATCCCACCCACCATCCCCCAGGAAGTTTGCCCTAAGATACCCTAATACATCCCAAATCACAGATGCCACCACCACTGGTGGCTTCCTGAACTTTGCCACCCCAATTTTATCCTTGCAGGAAAAACCCCGAGGCTTTTCCGGTGTCGCTTAGGTAAAAACAGAGCCGCCTACCTGAAGTATCCCAGGATAAGGACAGCAACTGTGAGGGATCCCAGGGAGATGGAGTATCCAACAGTATAAATCAAATAGAGGCGATCAAAGACCTCCTGCAGCAGAAATGATGGAGAAAACAGCGTCACATTGGGAACGCGGCCCTGCTGCGCCACATGGCCCTGGCAGCACACAGAGCCCAGATCCGTGGGGAATCCCGTTTTTTGGGGGCTTGGGAGGGGGGGTTTGTGTTCCCTGAGGGGGGGAGGTGGGATTTTACCAAGGGGTTCGTGATGGAGTGGGGTTCATCCCATACCTGGGAGTTTTGTGGTGTTTTCATCCCAAAATAATCCAAAGCGCTTTACAAACTCCTGGCCCAATTCAGGGATCACTTGGGAATTTGTACCTGGACAAAATCCCTGCTGAGCTGGGAATTATGCAGGGGATTAATGATGGAGTGGGGTTCATCCCATGCCTGGGAATTTGGCAGCATTTTCATCCCAAAGGAACCCAAAGCGCTTTACAAATTCTTGGCCCAATTCAGGGATCACTTGGGAATTTTCACCTGGACAAAATGCCTGCTGAGCTGGGAATTATGCAGGGGATTAATGGTGGAATGGGGTTCATTCCATACCTGGGAATTTTTGCAAGGGATTAATGATGGAGTGGGGTTCATCCCATACCTTGGGAGTTTTGTGGTGTTTTCATCCCAAAATAACCCAAAGCGCTTTTCAAACTCCTGGCCCAATTTGTGGATCACTTGTGAATTTGTACCTGGACAAAATGCCTGCTGAGCTGGGAATTTTGCAAGGGATTAGTGATGGAGTGGGGTTCATCCCATACCTGGGAATTTTTGCAAGGGATTAATGATGGAGTGGGGTTCATCCCATACCTTGGGAGTTTTGTGGTGTTTTCATCCCAAAATAACCCAAAGAGCTTTACAAACTCCTGGCCCAGTTCAGGGATCACTTGGGAATTTTTACCTGGACAAAATGCCTGCTGAGCTGGGAATTTTGCAGGGGATTAGTGATGGAGTGGGGTTCATCCCATACCTGGGAGTTTTGTGGTGTTTTCATCCCAAAGGAACCCAATGATGGAGTGGGGTTCATCCCATACCTGGGAATTTTTGCAAGGGATTAATGATGGAGTGGGGTTCATCCCATACGTGGGAATTTTGCAGCATTTTCATTCCAAAGGAACCCAAAGCGCTTTACAAACTCTTGGCCCAATTTGAGGATCACTTGGGAATTTTCACCTGGACAAAATGTCCTGCTGAGGTGGGAATTTTGCTGGAATTGCACAATTTAGCTGTGGCTGGATGACTGATGTCCAGCCTGGGAGAGTGTAACCCACACCAGAAAACACGGGAAGGAAATACTTTGGCTATGGGATATGAGGAAAAAAAAATATCACCTGAGTTTGTTTTTCCCTTTTTAAAATCCCAAGCAGCCTCTGCCTGTGGTTATCCAATCCAGACACAACCTGAGCTTGCCAAAATCCCACTGGAAAAGGTCCTGTCACAGGAGAGCTCCTAATAATTAATCCTTTAGGAAGTTTCAGGTTGCTATTTTCTAAAGTTGGCCTTGAAACCCTGAGGTTTCCATTAAATATCAGAATATTTTCCTTGATCCTGCTGGGACTTGCAGCTCAACTCAGGGATTCCTGGAAAGGGTTAAATTGCCTGCCCCCATCCCAGCCTGCTCTGCCTTTCCCAGACTGATTTTAGCAATAAATCCCAAAAAAACCCCAACCAATTCAGCATCTTTCTCCTCATCCCCTCCTCTCCCTCGCCCTGCAGTAACGTCAGGAATGCTGGGCTCTGAATGACAGCTCTGATTGGGATTTGAGGCTTGGAACTCTCCTGGAATGCCAAACCTCAGCCCTATTACATCAGAATCCGCAGATTTGGGAATGTTTCTCTGCGGTTTGCACTGGAGGAGCGAAGCCCTTGCCAATATTAATTTACTGAGTGTGTCTGTGCGTATTTATGGGATATTTTTATAGATTTTTATAGATCTGTCTGTGCAGGCAGCAGGGCCTGCAAAGCCAAGAAGAGGAGATTTCAAAGCTTTCAGGGAAAAATATCCTGGCGTGATTTTCCTGCTGCCAAGCTGGAATCCTCTTGGAGCTGGAAAACATTTGCCTCCACAGTAAAAAAGAAAATAAAAATAAAATATTATAATAATAATTATAATTTTAAAAATCTCACTCCAAGGCTGGAATTCTCAGTAATCCAACAGTCTGGAGGCCTTAACAAAACATCCCTGAGCCCCATTCAGAAATTTCACTGGGAAAATCCATGTTGCTATGGGTGGGAATGGACTTGGGAAGAGCCTCTGGATTGGCAGGAGGTTTTGGAAGGTTGAGTGCTCTGAGGGCCTCTCTTTGAAAGGAGGTTGAGTACCAAGTGCCAAGAGACAGAAAGCCTTTCCTGGAGTTCTCCTTGGAGAAGGAGGTTTCCCAAATTCTACCTGGAATGTCCTTGGGAAATGTGATTTCTTGGATGGGGTACTCAGATCCTTGGGAAAAGCCTTTGGAGCAAAAACCTGAGGTTCTCCATTCTTACTTCTCCCTCACTTGGAGCTCAGGACTGGAGCTTTTCCTCCCTGAATTTACCCATGAGGGGAAAAACAAATCTCCAAAGGAATTCCAAGTCTCCCAAGGGAAGTCCTGGCTCCATGAAAACCACAATGAACAACCAGGAAAGATCCTCCAGGTAGGAAAACACGGAATGATCTGCATTGAATTGTAAATATTGACTGGCTCCACGGTCTGAGGAGCATCCTCAGGGAGCTGAGGTGGAGGGGAGTTAAATAATTCCCAGAAAATCACAAAGGTCATGATGGCCAAGCCATGGACACAATGTGGAGCTCCATCACTCCAGGAAATTCCCACCTGAAGTCTGCTGAAGTCCACCCTGAGGACAGACTGACCATCCCTGGACATCCACTGTTGGAAGAGGCCAAACCTGGCCTTGCCGTGAGATCCTGGTTTATAAAGTGTGGTAATTGACCAATGTAATTTAATTTAATTATCATTTAATCAAAGTGTGCAGGGCTTTGAGCAACCTGGGCTGGTGGAGGTGTCCCTGCCCGTGACACAGAGCTGGAACTGGCTGGACTTTCAGGATTCCATGATTCCATGGATTTGGTTCCCGCAGGAACCCTTCACTCTTTCAACTGTTGCCATGTGTCCAAAATCAAAAGGAAAAACAGAGTAGGGATTTTCCTGGTGGAAAATCCTATCCTGAGTTTCATGGAGCTGTGTCCTGTACCCAAATTTCTCCTTTCATCAATTTAATTCCCCTTTAGCAAGACACCAGCAGCACTTGGGCTGTGAAGCTGGGAAGGATCCTGTGTTTTTGAGGAATGGGAAAGCTGTGAAGGGTGGGATCAGCAGCACAGGGGGCTGGAAGCATAAATAAGGATTTCCCAGATGGAATTTCAGCAAAGTTTCTCTGAGCTGCTGATTCAGGTGTTGTTAAGGACACATTTGGAATCAGGGGTTTTGCTGCTTTGAGTGATAAATAAAGCCAGAAAATCTCCGTCCTTGCTTTTCTTGTCATCCTTTTTTGTTTTTTTAAACAGGAAAATGGGACTAAATAAAAAGCTAAATGGGATATTTACAAAATGGGATATTCACAAAATGGGATATTCACCAAAGGCACAGAACAGGCACTGATTTCCAAAGCCCCACGGAAAACTTGGAGTGTTGATGATGCTGCTCCTGCAGGACTGTTCCCCTGGTCCACAGAGATTCCAGGCTCTTAAATCCCCCCAATCCAGAGAGTGACAGGGATCAGCTCTCACCAAAGACCCCCAATTTAGCCTCAGACACTCCAATTTACTCTCAGACACCCCAATTTAGACATGCATGTCCATAAAAAATCATCTTTAATCTCCTTTCCAACCCAAACCATTCCAGGATTCTCAGATTCTATTTCCAGATCAAATCCATAGGCACGGAATGAGGATGGCACCTCAGGGTTAATTGAGATCATGAACAAAACATCTCCCAGATATTTTTTTGTTAATTCCTCCACGGGCTTTAAAACCTCTGCCCGTGTCCTGCTGCAAATGCCTGACACTTTGCTGGCATTCCTTCGTGGAATTGGGGACAGAACAATCCAAACCCCTTCCTGTGCTGTCACTTTGAGGCTCCACCAAGTTGTTTGCTTTTCCCAGGAGCCCAGAGAGCCCCGGGATTGCAGCCTGCAACAATGGGGTGTAGATAAAGCAGCCCTGCCACACGCTGGGCCCTTCCCATTGTTTTTGGGAATTCGGCCCCTCCGAATTCCCGGGAAGCCGTAAAACCCTCCGGGCAGGGGGAGATGAAGACAGGATTGAGGTTGGATTTTGGGATGGCCCATCCTGCTGGTGCCTCCCAACCTCCCAAGTTGCTGGCTCTGACTGCTCTTCCCTGGGATTTTGGGATTTGGAGATCCCATTCACCCTTCAGCTCATCCTTGGAGAGAGGATGGGTTTGACCTGATTTTAAAATACCTGTGTCTGGCATCCCTGTTACTTTTGGGGGAGATGGGAATGAGGGAAATTCCTGGGTTTTGACCCTAACCTGTCATTGCTGCTGCCAGTGTTGGAAAAAGTGACTGGAAAAATGATCCTGTTGGCTGGATGTGTGGAAGGGAAGGGATCCACAGCCACTGGTTCCATGGAATTTGGGGAGAAATGGGCTAAAAACTGCCTGAGGTTCATCATTTGTTATTTGTGCTGCATTTTACCTAAAGATTGAGGAGCTCCAGAAATACAGGTCACACTCACTCCTGGTTTTAAGGGAATTTAGGGAACAAAAGGGAAGAAGGGCCAGGCCAAAGATCCTTTAAATTCTGCTCCTTCATGGCCAGGAAAGGGGGGTTAGGGAAGAGTGTGGGTACAGAACAAATCCTCAATAAATATGATTTGGAGCTGCTGGAGCAAATCCAGAGGAGCCCCTGGAGCTGCTCCAGAACTGGAGCCAGGCTGGGAGAGCTGGGAATGTTCACCTGGAGAGGAGAAGCTCCAGGGAGAGCTCAGAGCTCCTGAAGGGGCTCCAGGAGAGGGACTGGGGACAGGGGATGGAGGGACAGGACACAGGGAATGGCTTTGAGCTGAAAGGAGTAGATTTAGAGGGGATTTTGGGAAGGAATCCGGGGAGGGTGTGGAGGGATGGGAATGGAATTCCCAGAGAAGCTGTGGCTGCCCCTGGATCTCTGGAAACGTCCAAGCCCATCCCATTCCACCCCTGCCATGGCAGGGACACCTTCCACTACCCCAAGTGCTCCAAACCCCTTCCAACCTGCCCTGGGACACTTCCAGCTGATTGTTCCCTCATTCTTCAATATTATCCCGAATGAATTTGAGGAAACGCTTCCCCTTTAGGATGATTGCTCCATCCCAGCTGCCTGCAGGAGGAATCAGCCTGCAGGGCTGTCGGTTCCCACCCTCAGTAGGATTTTTCTGAGGCAGCAGCCCAGCAGCAGTTGCTGCCGGGGCAGTTACGAGCTGTTAATTCTCCGGGCTCTGATGGCTTTAACACACTTTGCTCTTTGCCTGTAGCTGGTTTTGGGTTGGGGGCTTTGGAGTTGCTACCTTGAGTCCAGACAGCTCAAAACTCAGGCTGCAGAGCCCCAGCTACTCACTAGTGAAGTACAAAGGCTGAGATCATGTTGCAAAAGTTCCGAAGATAATTTTATTCTCTCCGAAGGGAATTGCTAACATCAGTTTAATTACATCAGACAACAAAGGGTGTATATAGGTTTCTAGAGGATTGAACTTCTAACCAATAAAAACCACAAATTACAAACTAACCAATTACCTTAAAATTCTAAGTAAGAAAAGAACCAATTATCCTGTGACTTTAAGAACCAATAGAAACCTTAAGAGATAACAGGAGTTTCGATAAGGGAGAGAGGTCCTGTTTCAAGGGATTTCTTTGTTTTAGGGGATGGAATCCCAGGGGCACATTTTGGGGGAAGTTACATCTTCTACATTTGCAGAGAGTTTCCGAGCTGCTCCGTGAGAAATAATCCCCATTTATTCGGGCCAGGACACCAGCTTGCTCTGGGGCCCTCTGTTTGCTGCTTTGGCCAATCTTAAAATTATCCCAGCACGGCTAAAATGGGAAAACTCCCCACCTAAACAAACATCCCTGCCTGGAGATGTGTGGTGTTTATTTAGGTGTGGATATCTCCAGCTATCTATAGGTTCAGCCCTATTTCCAGACATAGCCAGCAATTCCATATATTTATAGCCACAGACAGTTGGGTTGGTTTTTGTTGTATTATTTTTTTTTCTAAAAGCCCAGTTTCTTAAAATTCCCTCTGGTTGCATCTGCTTGCAGTCAGCCACGATCTGCTGGCAAAGCTTTGGGGTGAATGCAGCTGTTGGTGGTGACGCAAAGATGCTGCTCCCCAGGGAGGGAAATAATAATAGAAATCATCTCCTGCTCAAGAATGGGCTCCATGTGGCCAAATTCCCCCGTTCTGACATCTCTGGACATATTTGCTCCATGAAAAAGAGATATCAAAGGGAGGTTTATTAATCCCAGTGTGACAAGAGGCCGTCTGTGCTCTCTGGGAGTAACATCAAAATGCATTTTTTCCTCCCTTCTTTTATTTCCAGAGTGGTTTTCATACCCTGAGGCCCCAGGGACCTGCAGTGGGTGCATAGATAGTCCTTCATTCGTCACCAGAATTATAAAATAAAATAAAATTAAAAAAAAAAAACCCAAAACAAAAATAAAATAAAAAACCAAAAATGATACACATAATAAAAATAATAATAATAGTAATAATAATAATAATAATAATAATAATAAATAATACATGTTGAAAATGATGCAAATAAAGAATCAGAAGGTTTATTAATCCAAGGGCTGCAGAGCCACATTTAAGTGTGACAAGAGACCTTCCATGCTCTGTGTGAGGAAGTGAAAAAGTGCATTTTTTATTTGTTACAATAATTCAGCCACCTCTGTGATCAAATCAGGGAACTCTGTGACAGAATCGCTGAGGTGAGGAAGGGACCTCTTGCAAATTAAAGTTAATAATGATAATAATACTAAAAATTAATAAATAGATGTCATTAACCAGCATTTGTTGATCAAGATATGATTTCAAAGCTGGCAGAAACCATTTTTTCTGTGTTCTTTGTCCTGGGTAAACACCACCTACGTAGCCTGATCATTTAATCTGAACAGGTTTAATTTGTCTTACTAATAATATTATTTGATTTGTCTTAATATTACATATTATTATTCCATTCACCTTTGTATCAATGACAGAAAACTCCTGGCAAGAGATGCCTCAGCTTTGGAAAATGAGGATTTTGGGATGGGATATTGAAACAGCTCGTTAAGGGAGAGCTGATGAGGAGCAGTGATTTCCCAAGAGGTTGGGAATAAAAACGAGGTGACACCTCCTGTAAATGTCTCTGGTGGGAAGCACAGAGATCCCCTGTGACCACTCAGGGGACACAAAATCAGGCACATCAAACCCACCACAGCAGATTTTTGCTTTTTAAATCATCCTGGAGGTGAAAAAAAAAAATTGGGCAACTCTGTTCTTCTTTGTGCCTTTCCTTTAGTAACTCCCCTCTGACAGGTGCTGCCTGTGGGAGGGTAAAAGAAAGGATTTTTCCTAGGGGAAATCTTGGATCAGGGGGAACCAGCTGGACAATTCCCACCCCAGGATGTGGCTGAGGGCAGTGGGACAGAGGAGATTTTGGAGAGGTCAAAAATTTGTGCATCAATCAAGGTGCTTGATGACTCCAACTCCTGCTCCAGGAGCTTCCCAGGAAACTCTGGAGCTAAAAGAGTTTTTTCCACTCTGAACTGGGAGAAGTCCCACCAAAGTGGTGCTGGGAGGGAATGTTGTGCGTTTGCTGGAGCAGCACCCAGTGCACACAACCTTCTGCTCCTTGAGAGCACGAGAGGAAACACCCAGCAGCTCAAAGAACTCATTTCCTCCTTTCCTTGTTTTCCCTAATTCACGGGTTGCTCACTCTTAAGGAGAAAAGAGCAACCAAAAGAAAAACAAAAAACAAGAACAAAATAAAAAACCCAAACAAAAAACAACCAAACAAAACAACAACAACCCACAAAAAAGAGCCCAAAACAAAACAAAAACCAAAAAAACCAAAAAACCCAAAAAAACCCCAAAAACTGCTGCTCTGTGGTTAGTTGTAAAATGAAGAACATTGTCCTGAAGGGATTCTGGATCATCCCCAAGGAAGATGTGGTTAGATCCTTATCTCAGCTGTCTGGGATAATCCTCCCAGTGCCAAGCCCCATATTCAGGGTTGTCTTCCAGAACCACTGGAAAACCAGAGGGTTTGGATAAATTTTTGGGAATTACAGGTGTGTGTGGGTGGGAATGTCATTCTCTGCAGGACAAGGAGGTCACATCCTCCCAGGGGACACCAGGGACAACTTTGCACAGAATTCCTTCCAAACTTCCAGCACTACAGAGCCCCAGGCTGGCTCAAGGAGGGTGGGAAATTTCTGGCAGCTGCTATTTTATCGAATTTTTGTTGATTTATTGTTGTTTTTTTTTTCTTTTTTTTCCCCACCAGACTCTCTCTCCATGTGCTCTGAAACCCTTTTCCAGCTTTGGAGTGGTGTCACTGTTTCCAAATTGTGACTACACCAGAATTAATTCAAGATCATGGAATGCCAGTTAGGTTTGGATGGAAAGGGATCTTAAGAATCATCCCATTGCCACCCCCAGCCATGGGCAGGGACACTTCCCACTGTCCCAGGCTGCTCCAACCTGGCCTTGGGCACTTCCAGGGATCCAGGGGCAGCCACAAATCCTCTGGGAATTCCATCCTAGCCAGGAATTCCTTCCCAATATCCCATCTAAACATTTTCCCTTTCACTTTGAGGCCATTCTCTGTGACCTGTCCCTCCATCCCTTGTCCCCAGCCCCTCTCCAGCTCTCCTGGAGCCCCTTCAGGCCCTGCAAGGGGCTCTGAGCTCTCCCTGGATCCTTCTCCTCTCCAGGGGAACACTCCCAGCTGTCCCCTCTGGATTTGCTCCTGGTTTGATCCTACATGTGTTTGGACATCCCCTCCCACAGACAACCACATAAACACTGGAATTTCTGATAACAGCCTGGCAGCAAAAGGATTTCCTGCTGTGGCAGAGGGAGTCTCAACTCCATGGAACAACCTCCAACCACTTCTGAGCATCCCCGAGACGGCTCCAATTTCCCCCAAGAGCCCTTCAGCAGCTGCAGGAAACTCTCCTGCCTCTGAGGACAATTTCCCAATCAAATCATGGCCCATCAAAGCACCACGTGGCTTTGGCAAGCTCGGGAAGGGTTTCAAGAGGAGGAAGAGGAGCTGGAGCTCATGCAGGGTTTTGGATGAGTGTGTTGGGTTGATGTGGCCAGAAATGTGAATTCTGTCCCCATCTGTTAAACCAGGGAGGCAGTGACCCTGATCTCCTGGCACATATTATCTGCTAATGGGCCAGCTTTAAACCAGCTGGGCAATCATCTTTATCTTTCCCACAGCCCATCCTCCCTCCAGGAGATATCTCCTGTTCATGGCCAGTGAGTCCCAGGGCATGACTGATAAAATTACATCATCCCACTGGGAGATGCTCCAGCCAGGGCAGGAGCCAAGCCTTTCCTACCCAGATAAAAACTGAGATTTTGGACACCAAGTTATCCATCTTTCCACTGGATTCCAGAGGAAAGCCAGACCTTTCCACATCATCCCTGGAGCTTCAGAGGAAACTGCACCTTCTCCAGGAGCACTGCTCCAGCTGAACCACATCTGCCCCTGCAGGAGGATGCAGCCACCATTGAATGGGACTGCTGCCAACACCCTGACTGCCTGACGGGTGTCAGCTTGGATTCTGACTCTGGCAGGGTTTGGGATTGTTCTGTGTAATACTGCATTGCTATTTTAATTTTCCTAGTAAAGAATTGTTACTCCTAATTCCCATATCTTTGCCTAAGAGTCCCATCATTTCAAAATTATAATAATTTGGAGGGAGGGGGTTTCCATTCTCCATTTCCAAGAGAAGCTGCTGCCTTTATGGGCAGAGCAGCACACCTACCCTTTCCCTGGTCTCGTTGGTGAGGAACTTGGCACACTCGCTGTAGTTGGCCCAGGTGCGGTTGTTGCCCGGGACCAGCTCCCAGCTCCCGTTCAGGTCACACCGGCGATAAGCGTGGCCTGAGAGAGACAGGAGACACGGCATCAGCGAAATTTAAATTTCAAAATATTGTTTAAATTGATGAAGGAGAAAGGCAAACCTTTTGTCTTAAAACTTTTAATTTTTATTTTTTATTTTAGCTTTCTATATGTTGTTGTATATTAAGACTTTAAATTCGAGTTTTTTTAAAATTAGGTAGTACATATATACTTTTATTTTTATACTTTATATATTATATTTTATACTTATATTATATATTCTATATATTTATATAATTACATTTATATATTTATATAATTTATCTATATTTATCTATATTTATCTATATTTATCTATTTATATATATTTATATAATTTATATTTTTATATATTTATATAATTTATATTTTGTATATATTTATATAATTTATATATTTATGCATTTTATATATATACTTATATATATTATATAATATTATATATAATATATAATGTATTATAATATATTATAATATATTATATATTATATTATTATATTATAGATTACCATACATTATTATATTATATTATATTATATTATATTATATTATATTATATTATATTATATTATATTATATTATATTATATTATATTATATTATATTATATTATATTATATTATATTATATTATATTATATTATATTATATTATATTATATTATATTATATTATATTATATTATATTATTTATATTATATTAGTTATATTTTATACTGATCTATATTATATTTTATACTTTTATACACTTTTATTTAAATTACACACTTGTGATTTTAGTTTTATTATTTCATTTTAGGGTAATGCTCTCAAAAAATGCTGTTTTGATGTTGTTTCATCAAAATCTAAGCAGTCTTTGCATAATTTCCCTTTCCTTCTTCAGATCCAGAACATCTAATGCCAAATATTTTCCCCTGCATTTGTTTTCTTCTTCTGTTCCCAACTCTCACTTGAGCTGTTGAGAGGAAAAAAAAAATCCCAATCTGCTTTTAGTGAAGAGATTTATCAGTGGGAAAATGGGAGAAAATTCACCCTTCCCATTCTGGGAAACTCAGCTACAAAAATCAACTTCCATCTCCACACCAATTTATAGATTTTATTGAATTTTCAGATGAGAAACACCATGGAGCTGTTAAGAAGTTGGCCTCAATGGAAGCTCAGATGTTGGGTCTGCAAATCGAGGGGACTTGGAAAAAAACAAAGCTCAGAATTCCTTTCATGTCTCCCTATGGAAGAAAAAATTTTGCTACTCTTTAAAATTTTGTCTTTTTTTTTTTTTTTACTATTTTCTGCTATTATTTGCTAATTTTTTGCTAATTTTTTGCTGGTTTTTTGCTACTTTTTTGCTATTTTTTGCCTTTTTTTACTATTACTTGCAATTATTTGCTATTTTTTGCTATTTTTTGCTATTTTTTGCATTTTTTGCAATTCTTTGCAATTTTTTGAGTTTTTTTGCTATTTTTTGCATTTTTTTGCAATTTTTTTTGCAATTTTTTGCCCTTTTTTACTATTACTTCCTATTATTTGCTATTATTTGTTATTGTTTGCTATTTTTGCATTTTTTTGCAATTTTTTGCTATTTTTTGAAATTTATTTGCTATTTTTTGCTATTTTTTGTCCTTTTTTACTATTGCTTGCTATTTCTTGCTATTACTTGCTATTATTTGCTATTATTTGCTATTATTTGCTATTATTTGCTATTATTTGCTTTTTTGCTGTTTTTTGCCTTTTTTGCTACTTTTTGCTATTATTTGCTATTTTTTTGCTATTTTTTGCTTTTTGTGGCTATTATTTGCTATTATTTGCTATTATTTGCTATTTTTTGCTTGTATTTGCTAATTTTTTGCTATTTTTTGGTTTTTTTGCTTTTTTTTCCTATTTTTTGCTATTTTTTGCTATTTTACTCTTTTGCTCTTTGTTTGCAGGTTCAGATCATGACCAGGGGTAATTTTTTCACCCCTGCCCTCCTCATGGGCATGCAGAAGGAAGGGAATGCAAGATTTCATTCTTGGATTGGGCTGGCAGAGGAGAATATTGGTGTTCAGATGTTTGTGTGGGAATTGTGGCATCAGGTGTGTGCTAAAATCCTCCCCCAGGATTTTTATGCTCCTTTCCATCCCAAACCATTCCAGAATTCTCTCATTTAAGTGTCTCCATTGGGCTCCCACACTCCCTGATTTATCCAGTGGATATCAGTGATGTGAGGGATCCAAACCATGTTGGAATATTGAGGAAAAAAAAGGGAAGGATTGCACTAAGGGGGAGGTCAATGTTGGATTTTGGGGAAATTCCTTCCTGGAAAGGGCTGCCCAGCACAGGGATGGGATAGAAAATCCATGGATGTGGCACTTGGGTGGCCTTGGCAGTGCTGGGGATGGTTGGGCTGATCTGGGAGGGCTTTTCCACCCTAAATAATTCCATATAATTCTCTGATTAATTGTTCCTCCTGGGCCTGTGAGGTGAAGAGTGAGGTGTCACCAGCCCTCAGTCCCTTATGGAACAGTCAGGACAGGCTGTGAGCAACCAGCACTCCTGGGAATGTGTCCCAGGATTCCTGGGAATGTCCTTCCTTGCTTTTTGAACATCCCAGCAGTGCTCTGCCCCCGAGCAGAAAACCTGAATCTCCTTTTTTTCCTCTCCTTGGGTGCTTGGAACATTCACTGAAGGGCCAAGTGTGCTCTGAGCACTTCTAAAAACACCCTCAGACTTCCTGGCACTGAAGGAAAAAAGGGAGATAAGGAGGAATTCCCACATTCTGCTCCCAGACAGGGCTCTGGACACAGAATTCACAAAGCCTGAGGTGGAGAATAAAAGTTGGAAGAATATTTTGGGGTTCTGTTGCTACTCAGAGTTCATGGGGTCAAACAAATCTCCAGGATTTACAACTGTGACCTGTGAGCAGGTGTTTAGAATGTCACAATCTGTGAGGGACAGGTTGGAAATTCATGATTCTCTGTGGGAAATCTGTCATTATTTCAGTTCCAACTGAGCTTTTCTCCAATAATTTATGTTTATCCACATTTATCAATTAAAGTAATCCCAATCCTTCCTTTTATCCCTGGGTTCACTCCTGCTCGGAAGGGAGGCCCCATGTGAGAAACAAGGGATGGTGAAGAGAATTTTGAATTTCCTGGCTGTCAGGGATGTGCTTTGTGCATCCCCAAGCTCTGCTGGTTCTGTCAGGGAGGAATTCCCACATTCTGCTCCCAGACACGGGCTCTGGACACAGAATTCACAAAGCCTGAGGGGGAGAATAAAAGTTGGAAGGATATTTTGGGGTTCTATT
Organism: Luscinia megarhynchos; assembly: GCA_034336665.1. Classification (NCBI taxonomy): domain Eukaryota; kingdom Metazoa; phylum Chordata; class Aves; order Passeriformes; family Muscicapidae; genus Luscinia; species Luscinia megarhynchos. Next base: position 45,606,370 of record JAPFBE010000007.1, on the reverse strand, counting down.
GCTACCCAGAGTTCATGGGGGTCAAACAAATCCAGGTTTGGAAATCTCCAGGATTTACAGCTGGCAGCTGTGAGCAGGTAATTTGTGCTGAGAACATTATAACCTGTGTGGGGAATCTGTCATTATTCCATTTCCAACTGAGCTTTTCTTCCAATTATTTATGTTTGTTTTATGACATTTATCAATAATCAATGAATATTTTGGAGTTCTATTGCTACCCAGAGTTCATGGGGTCAAACAAATCCAGAATTTACAACTGGGAGCTATGAGCAGGTGTTTAGAATGTCACAACCTGTGAGGGACAGCTGGAAAATTCACAAATCTGTGTGGGAAATTTGTCATTATTCCAGTTCCAACTGAATAATGAATAATGAATAATGAGCTTTTCCTCCAATAATTTATGCTTATCCACATTTATCAATAAACGAATAATCCCTTTACTGCCTTTTCCCTGGCTTTGCTCCTGCTCAGAAGGGAGGCCCCACGTGAAGAACAAGGGATGGCGAAGGGAATTTTGGATTTGCCGGCTGCCAGGGTGCCCTGCGCTGGCACCACACCCACCTTTGTGGTTGAAGTCGTAGATGTACTCGGGGCAGGGCATGGCCACCACCCTGCCGGGCACGCCCTCGGGCCAGCACACGATGCCGTCCCACTCCGGCAGGCAGAAGCCATCTGCGGGAGAGAGCAGGGACAAAGAGGGGTCACTGCGCTGCCTGGGACACCAGGACCCCTGGTGTACATGAGTTACTTCCCCCAAAATGTGCCCCTGGGATTCCATCCCCTAAAACAAAGGAATTCCTTGAAACAGGACCCCTCTCCCTTATCAAAACTCCTGTTATCTCTTAAGATTTCTATTGGCTCTTAAAGTTACAAGATAATTCTTTTCTTCCTTACAATTTTAAGGTAATTGGTTAGTTTGTAATTTATAGTTTTTATTGGTTAGAAGTTCAATCCTCTAGAAACCTATATACACCCTTTGCTGTCTGATGTAATTAGACCATTGTTAGCAACTCCTTTTGGAGAAATAAAGTTATCTTTGGAACTTTTGCAACATCATCTCAAGCCTTTGTACTTCACTAGAGCAGCTGCGGGCTCTGCAGCCTGAGTTTTGAGCTATCTGGACTCAAGGTAGCAACCCCGGGGTTGGACAGCCCCCAACCCAAAACCAGCTACACCTTGGACAAACCCACCCCAGGGATCTCTGCCAAATCCTTCTCCGGGCCTGGCTCCAGGTGAGGGTTTCATTCCATCAGGATGTTTCATCCCAAGTTTTTTTCCACAAGGACAAACCGTGTCCAGCTCTGGGATCCCCAGGGTCAGAAGGAGTCCAGAGGAGGCAACTCCAGAAATTTGGGAGCCACTCTGCTCTGGAGAGCTGGGAAGAGGAGAAGAAATCTCCTCCTGGAGAGGGGAAGGATCCAGGGAGAGCTCAGAGCTCCTGAAGGGGCTCCAGGAGAGCTGGAGAGGACAAGGGATGGAGGGACAGGACACAGGGGAATGGCTTTGAGCTGAAAGAAGCAGGTTTAGATGGGATTTTGGGAAGGAATTCCTGGCTGGGATGGGATTCCCAGAGCAGTGTGGCTGCCCCTGGATCCCTGGAATGTCCAAGGCCAGGCTGGACACTTGGAGCAGGTGGGACACTGGGAGGGTTGGGTTGGAATGGGATCCAGGACTCGCTCTTGCCCTTGCTGAATTCCAGAAATTCCCTCCCTTTCCATCTCCCTTTCCATCTCCCCAGCCTGTCCAGGTCCCTCTGAAGGGCTCCTCAGTCCCCTGAGGCAGCTCTGGCTCCCAGCTGTGAGTCCTCAGGGAGCTCCTCTGCTTTGGGGATGACTGCACCCATCCATGGGATCCCAGCTGGGCTGGAATATTGAGAAGGAAATGCCAAAAGTGGTGGATCTGCCCCAGATCTGCTCCCAGCCACCGAGGGCACTCAGTCCCACAAGCCATGAGTTTGTCAAGTGTGGGACACAGGAGTTACCTGGGAATCAGAAGGAACAGGAACAACCTGCCCTTATCCACAAAAAAACCTCCTCCAGGAGCTAAATCCGAAACAAGGCCAAGATTTCAGTGTGTTCCATGATATCAAAGCTTGTGACCACCCAGGAGCTCATCCTTCCTCACCAGTGTGATCTCCCAGGATTAAAGGAAAACCAGGATTGCTTCAAAGCAAGGTCTAGGGTCGGAGCCGACACGGATTAATTCAGTTTGGTGGTTTTTAGGACTTGAAAAAACACAGAAAAGCGCCTCATTTAGCAGCTGATTTCTTATCTCTGATTTGGTGTGGATGAAAAGGACCAGACAAGTCACAGCCTTTCTTCTAAAGCATCAGCTGGGAGTGAAGGTCAGGAGCTGAAATTCCTCAACAGCCACATGATAAAAAGAGGGAAATAATTTATTGCATTTTCTCTGCCTAAAGTCCCACTAGGAGGAGAAAAAGACATTTCCTATTCATGAAAACTGGGAATATCCTTCCCTCTGGCTCATTATTTGCAGGATAACTTACACTGGGTAAAAGAGTTTATTTATTTCTCAGTTCTCTGGAAGGTACAAAAGACAAAAGAAAAAAAGAAAAAAAGAAAAAAACCAACCCAGGGCCCCATAAAGTTTGGCTCAGGACAAAATGTTGATGTCCTTGTGGTCTTTTCTGCAGACAAGAAAGTAAATAAAGATTTAATGGAGCCCTCAAAGTGCTCTTGCTTAAAATAAAATCAGTTCTCATGACAAAATAAATCAATTGGAGTAAACATTAAAAGGAACACAGTGGAGAAACAGCTCTGAGAGAAAAATATTCCTCCAGAAGTGCTCTGAAATGAGAGGGGAAAATCTCCCACTTTTCCAAAACCTTCAAGGATTGCAAAGGGCAATTTCACTTTTAAGAGGTTTCATTTCACATCCCACCGAAATATGTGGCCAGAAAATGAGAATGTGATAATTTTGTGGTGGAAACATGGAAAACAGACAACAAACCACACAATTATTGATTTTTGGGTACTTTGAGCCCCCCAAGTCCTCCCCAAAAGCTGAAGGGAACAGTGGTGGGACACCTCTGCTTTATGGGGGGACAATTTGGGGAGCCAAGAGCTGCCCTAGAAACTATTTTTGCATTTAAAATTTAGACCTCTGCGTGGAAATGATTCCTTAAATGATCTAATCCTTGAACTGAGTCATTAAAGCTGATAAGAATCCAGTGGGACTCAAAATTTGGGAAGTGTCTGAGCTTCCCAGCAGGAGGATCCATCGCTGTCACCAAGGGCTGAACCACCCCAGGGAAATTTCTTCCCCCTCCTCTCCATCATCTCTGGCCTCTCTCCCCCCATTCCTTGCTTGGAAAAGCCATTCCAGGAAAACTTAGAGAAGGGATAAAACATCTCAGTGATTGTTCCATGTCTGGAATTCCCCTGGGATGGATGATGAGCTAAGGGAAGGGCAGGTGGAAATTTGGGAGCTGCCACTTGGACACCCCCCCTAAAATTCAGGATAATGCAGTTTTTTCCTGAAAATCTCAGGAGCCACGGGGGAAGGAGAGAGGATTTGGGTTGGGAACAGGGATTGCAGGCAGGGAAACCTGGGAGGAACATCCACAGGTCAGGGCAGGTGCCTCTGGAGCTCCTGGAATGATCTGAGGCTGAAACTCTTGGAAAACCTTTTTCAAATGGAAATATGGAGGAGCAGCCTCACTTTGGGATTGCTGGATCCACATTCCTGGGGTTTAACACAGCTTCACCATCCTCCTCTCCCATCCCAAATCCCCCCAGCCCTCCCATCTAAGCAGACCCATGGGGGCACAAAGGGGATGGAGGATTCATTCATTCCCACTAATTACAAGGAAGAATTTTTTTTTTTTTTTTCCAACGAGGGTGGTGGAACAGCTTTTCCAGAGAATTTGTGGCTGCCCCTGGATCTCTGGAAGTATCCAAGGCCAGGTTGGACAAGGATTGGAGCAACCTGGGAGCTGTCCCTGCTCATGGCAGGGGTGGAATGGGATAATCTTTAGTGCCCCTCCCAAACCCAAATCATTCCACGAATCTCTGATAAAATAGGAAGGGAAAATCCCAAATTTCCCATTGTGCTGGAATCCAAACAAGCCATTCCCTTCTGTTTGTTTGCCCAAAGAGCTCCTCCAAACATTTTTTCCCCCCTGAATTTATAAAAACATTCACAGTATCAACAACTTGGCTGCTCCCTTTGTTTTCCTTTTCTCCCGGTCATTTCTCCAAGGAGATCCAGGCTGAACTCCAAGAAGAAAGAAGAAAATTGGGGAATTTGGCCTGTTAATAATAAATCAGTCCCTCCTGAGACACTGGCAACAATATTCCAAAGCACAGAGAACTCCAAAGGATCCAGTTGGAAAAACTCTTGGAATTTTGGTGGAAAGGAGTCCCACTTTGCTGTTTGGATTGATATCCACATGGTTCAGGACATGGAAGCAGAAAAGTCAAACATTTCTTTCCTTGGAAGGAATAGCAGGATGATGGAAGTCCAAGAGAATTCAGGAACTATTTAGAAAACAAGGAAATCTCACACATACCCCACATCCCAAAGTGTTCTGGCAATCCTGAAGGGATGATCCTGTTGATCCCTCAGGGATTTTCCTGTGGGTGAAGCTCCCCTGAATCCAGAGCTGCATCTCTCATGGATGGGGACATGGAAGGTGGGAATGGCACTGGAATTCCTCGTGGTTTGAGGACATCACCAACCCCTTCAGTGCTGGAGAAACCAGTCCTGAAGGGAAACACGGGATCCCTCCAGGATCCCACCAGGACATCTCTTGGATCTCCTTGAATCACATGGAAGTTGCAGTCATTCCAAGATGGGAACAACAAAAACTCCCTTGGATGACATTCCTGAAGAAATGAGTCCTGAAGGGAAACATGGGATCCCTCCAGGATCCCACTGCCTCAGGGACAGCTCCTTATCCACCAGGACATCTCTTGGATCAATCCTTTCCCACTGGAGTTTGGAATCTCAGGGAAGTTGCAGACATTCCAAGATGGGAACAACAAAAACATTCTTGGATGTCATTGCTGCTGGATTTCTTCTTGGAAGGTTGATCCTAGAACACTTTAGGAAGAGGCTGTCCTAAATGCATCCCTCATTTTGCTCCTCAATTTCTCTCCCCCACCTGAGCCAAGGCAGAATCCCAGAATCCCAGAGGTTGCTTTGGTAGAAGAGAGAAAAGCAGGAGAGGATTTGGGCCAATCCTGCAGAGGTGCACAGAGTTATTCCCTCCTTCCTGCTCCTATCCCATCCCCCTTTTCCTTTCCCTTCCCTCTCCCTTTCCTCCCCCCCAGCCTCAATCCTTGTTCCTGGCTTGGGGACAGCTCCTTATCCACCAGGACACCTCTTGGATCAATCCTTTCCCACTGAACACTGGAATCTCAGGGAAGTTGCAGACATTCCAAGATGGGAACAAGCAAAAACACTCTTGGATGTCCTTGCTGCAGGATTTCCCTTTGGAAGTCAGGAAGGCCAATCCCAGAATATTTTGGGAAGGGGCTGAGGGGCTGTCCCAAATGCATCCCTCATTTTGGTCCTTGATTTTACTCTCCCCACCTGAGCCAAGGCAGAATCCCAGAATCCCAGAGAGAAGAAGAAGAAGAGAGAAAAGTAGGGGAGGATTTGGGCCAATCCTGCAGAGGGTGCACAGAGTTATTCCCTCCTTCCTGCTCCTATCCCATCCCCCTTTTCCTTTCCCTTCCCTTCCCTCTCCTTTCCTTCCCCCAGCCTCAATCCTTGTCCCAGCAGGAATGGGACACTCTGCATGTGCAGAACACGCTGGAGCCATCTGCCAGGCCCCTTGGCAGCTGCACAAATGCAAACACGGGCTGGAGGTGTTTATCCAGGGGCACAGAATATCCATCAGGCTCATTCCAGCCCCCGGGAGACCACAGCTGGAATAGGCTGTGTGATTGTGGTCACTCCCTTACGGGAAGGACATCTGGGGCATTGCAAGGGGAGGAGCCGAAAAACGAGGCAGCGTTTTGGGATGGGAAGGGGAGGAATCATTTGGGGATTGGAAAGGGGGAGGAATCATTTGGGGATGGGAAAGGAGAGGAATTATTTGGGGATTGGAAAGGGGGAGGAATCATTTGGGGATGGGAAAGGAGAAGAATTATTTGGGGATTGGAAAGGGGGAGGAATCATTTGGGGATTGGAAAGGAGAGGAATCATTTTGGGATGGGAAGGGGAGGAATCATTTTGGGATGGGAAGGGGGAGGAATCATTTGGGGATTGGAAGGGGGGAGGAATCATTTGGGGATAGGAAAGGGGAGGAATTATTTGGGGATTGGAAAGGAGAGGAATCATTTTGGGATGGGAAGGGGCAGAAGTTGTTTTGGGATAGGAAAGGGGAAGAAATTGTTTTGGGATAGGAAAGGGAGTGAAATTGTTTTGGGACAGAAAAGGGGGATAAATTGTTGTGGGGTAGGAAGAGGGAAGGAATCATTTTGGGATAAGAAGAGGGAAAATAATTTGGGGATGGGAAGGGGGAGGAATCGTTTGGGGATTAAAAAGGGGAGAAATCATTTTGGGATGGGAAGGGGAGGAATCATTTTGGGATGGGAAGCAGGAGGGATACTTTTGAGATAGGAAGAGGGGAGGAATTGTTTTGGGATAGGAAAGGGGAGGAATTGTTTTGGGGTAGGAAGAAGGAAGGAATCATTTTGGGATAGGAAGAGGGAAAATAATTTGAGGATGGGAAGGGGGAGTAATCATTTTGGGATTGGAAGGGGAGAAATAATTTTGGGATGGAAAGGGAGGAGAAATTGTTTTGGGATAGGAAGAGGGGAGGAATCATTTTGAGATAGGAAGGGGGAGAAATCATTTTGGGATGGAAAGGGGAGGAATCATTTTGGGATGGGAAGCAGGAGGGATAATTTTGGGATAGGAAGAGGGGAGGAATTGTTTTGGGATAGGAGGAGAGAGAAATTGGGGCTTGGAGGGGCAGGAATTAAGTTTGGGGGTTTGCAGGTGAATTTTAAACCTGGCTGTGAGGGCAGGGGGGGTGAGGGGCTGCTTTTGGGGACTGTGGGTGGATAGTGTGGTTTGGATAGGATGGATGGAGGTGAGGAGTGGGATCCTCACCGATCCAACAGAATCAGGCTGGAAGGGACCACAGTGGATCAGCTGCTCCAGCACGGGGCTCAGGATGACACCCAGATAATTCTGGAGAATCCCCGGGGAGGAGAGTCCAGCCCCTCTCAGGTCTCTGTTCCAGCTCGGTCCCTGCCCAGGGCAGTTCTGCCTCCTGTGCAGGGGCAATTCCTGGGATCTGTCCCTGCCCGTTCTTCTGGTGCCATTGCTGGGCCCCGGAGCAGAGCCTGGGCCTGCTCTGACCCTCCCTGCACACAGGGACATCCAGGGACAGACAGGGACAGACAGGGACAGACAGGGACAGACAACGATACCCAGGGACAGACAGGGACACCCAGGGACACCCAGGGACAGACAGGGACAGACAGGGACACCCAGGGACAGCCAGGGATACCCAGGGACACCCAGGGACACCCAGGGACAGACAGGGATAGATGGGGACAGACAGGGACAGACAGGGACACCCAGGGACAGACAGGGACACCCAGGGACACACAGGGACACCCAGGGACAGACACGGACCCCCAGGGACAGACAGGGACCCCCAGGGACAGACAGGGACAGCCAGGGACATCCAGGGACAGACAGGGACAGACAAGGACAGACAAGGAGATTCAGAGACACCCGGGGCAGCCAGGGCTGAGGTCCCCTCTCAGCTGGGGCTCCTCTCCAGGCAGCACAGCCCCAGCTCCCTCAGCCTTTCCTGGGCACAGAGATGCTCCAGCCCTTGCTCACTGGACCCACTCCAGAAGTTCCCTGGCCATAGATGGAAGCAGTTTCTGTCTGTCCCTGCTCTAAGAGCTTTGCTGGCTTGTGCCACCAGACAATTCCATGCCCCAGCTCCAGAGACACCTCCCTGGCCTCACCAGGCACTTCTGGACACTGCCCATCCACCCCCAACCTCCCAGCCCAGGAGCAGGAACAACCTCCAGCATCCCATCAGAAACTCCCATCCCATTCCTTCCTTATTCCAGCACATCCAGGCCTTCCAAACCCCTCCAGGGAAAAATGTCACTCATATCAATCATTAAAATAAGGTTGATAGTTAGAATCAGAGTTCAGCCACCCTTTGGAATGCTTCCCACCCTTTGCAAATCTAGATTTGTGAGGCACAGATTTGTGCCTCTCCTAATTCCTAAGATCCGTAATTTTCAAGATCCGTAATTTTCAAGATCCATAATTCCCAAGATCTGTTCCAAGCCCTGCTCAGCTGCTCTGTGGACATTTCTCCACAGGGCTGGGAGCCCCTGGCCCATAAAATTTTGCAGGTAGTGGCCACATCCCAGTTTCAGTTCTGTCAAGTCCATCATGGTTCATATCTGTCACTCTGAGCTCCCTCACTGTCCAGAAAAACAGTTTGCTCTGTGATTCCATCCTCAAAGGTCTCCTGATTCCATCCTAGATACTCCAGAATTCCTAAAAACCTCCTGGTCTGTGTTAACCCCCAGCTGGTGTCCACTGGGGCAGTGACAGCTTTTCCAAGCCAAAACTGTGCTGGGAATATCTTCATAAGGGATGGTTTGGTTGTTGTTGTTGTTGTTTTTTTTTTTTTTTTTTTTGTGGAATTCGGGCCATATCTGCAAGGACTGAGAAGAGAAACTGGGAGAGGATGGAAATAGCTGGAGAAATTCTGGATTTATAGAGGACTGGGGTGTTTAGGGCTCAGGATGCTTCTGTCCCTAAATTTCTGAGGTACCTGAGGCTTCTCCCAACCCCTGGGAGCTCCTGGAATCAGGGAATGGTGCTGGACCCTCTGCAGAGGAAACCAGGAGCAGATTTTGGGGTTCCTGAAGCCCAGTGAGAGCCTGGAATCAGTTCTAGGTCCTTTAGGGACAGTGAAGCCAAACTGGGATGCACAAGCCAGGTAAACAGCCCCAGGATCCCAACTAAAAATAACACCTTCCCTGGGAAAATAGGTTTATTTATTAAAAAAACAACCCGGTTTGGAGCTGCAACACCTCAGGCTCAGAGAAAGGGCTGGCCATGGCCTTTGCTAATGACAGGGTTGTGCAAAAATCCCTCTTCTTTCCCCACAAAATGTCCCATCTCCTTTTCCAAACCAGGGAAAGACAAGCTTTTAATTCATGGATTGCAAAAAAAAAAAAAAAAAAAGAAAAAGTCAGGTCTGATGGCTCAGGGCTGGGAATTTCACTTCATCCCCTTCCAGGTTTGACTTTGGGGTGGCATCAGCTGCCCACCAGGCCTGGGATGGAATATTTGTGTCAGGAGAAGAGAAATTTTCGGGTTTCCTGTTCTTTCCCAAAGGCTTTCATCTGGAGACTAAATGTAAGGGAAAAAAAGAGGAGGGGGGAGAGGAAAAAAAAAAAAGAGAAAAGGAGGAAACCAAACGCTTGTGGGGGAAGGGTTTTGGGGTTTTTTTGGTTTTGTATTTTGGGTCTCCAGCCCTCAGGGCCTCAGCCAAAGGTGGGTGTGGGGCTCTGTGGGAGTCTTTGTGTCGGAATAGATGATCAGGGACAAAACTCAAGTGCTCTGTATAAACTAAATGTTGCAGTTTATTATAAAAGATCCTGCTGGGGGCTGCCTGGCACAGCCCCAGAGCAGGACAAAAGAGATAAAAGGGGGGAGAGAAAGAGAAGAGGGAGAAGAGAGCAAGAAGAGAGAGAAAGAAGAGGAATTAAAGGTAAGAGGAGCAAGAGGGGGAGAGAGAGAAAGGGAGGAGGTAAAAAGAGAGGGAAGAGGGGTTAGAGGTAAAGGGAGGGGTGGTAGAGAGAGAGAGGGAGAGAGAAAAAGAAGAGGAGGTCTTAAAGGTAAGAGTAAAAGCAAGAGAAGAGAGTGATTTCCCGTTTGCAATACAATAAATCTTCTTTTATTATGAATATTCTAATTTCCACTAACCAATGTAATACAAAATAGAAATTCTATAGCATTTACATACAGCCTGTAGAAATCCTGATATTAGCACAGTGTGTTACACTTTAAACTCTAAGATCTAATCTTTGGACCCTGGCAAGTCTTTCTGTGCCCTTTGGAGTTGCTCTCTGGCCGAGGGCATTGTTCTATCACGAGGGGATTGCCTTCAGGGGCCATCCTGTTGTTTCATGGCAATTCAGTAAATGAGGCTTTCCTGTTACATCTTCCCTCTCCCCAACACTTCCCCAGCAGGCGGGTGTGAGGCAGGAATCCTGATGGGCTCTTTGGTGTGGGAGCCCAGAGTTTTCCTCTGGCTTCCCTGGGAGGTTTAAGACCCCCCTTGGCAGGGGTCCCCAAAGACCCTCAAATGAGACCCAGGTGTCTCAGGGCTGGATTCAGCTCCTTAGGAACAATTTACCAACATTGAGAGAAGAAATGCAAGCTGCAAAAATAAATAGAGTGTAAATTGAGTTGTTAGAATGTAGAATAAGTAGATTTCTAGAATGTTTGTGATAAGGGACACGTGGCCAAGATGGAGAATTTGGGGTGTGGATTCCTCTTCCTCCTTCTTCTCCGTGCCATCCATGCTGGGTGACATGCTGGCACTGTCAGATTGGATGTGAACAAAGTTGGACCATGTTATAAGACTGAAGTGTATTGGAAAATAATTGTAAATCCCCAGTAGGTAATTTAGAGTATAAAAGATCAGTCCTGCCTCTCCAGGCAGGTTCTGCCCTGGACGTCTGGCGAGCAGAGCTGTGAGCTGGGCAGAGCAATCCTGAGATAAGGGAGAATAAACAGCCATGAAAACCTCTCAGAACAGCTCCTGCAGCCTCTCATGGAAAGAGCTGGTTCCAAACCACCTGCATGTCCCTGCAGAGGTGAGCTCAGGGCTGAGGAGACACCTCGGGCTGTGACACTTTGGGAGCTCCTGGAGCAGCTCAGCCTCAGCTCCCCGTGGGAGCCACATGGATCAGGGGCCAGGGGATCCCTGTGAGCCACACAGGAGGACAGCAGGGACCTCATCCTCCCAGGAAACAGAATTTTAACCTTTTTAGGAGGCAATAAAAGGGAATTTGGAGCAGCTGAAGAAAGTTTAGAGGTTTTTAATCTTTTTGTTCTCTAAGATTTTTCTTTGGAATTTCAACCCTGGCAGCCAGGACATGTTCCCACTTTCCAGAATGGGGGTCAAAGCCTCTTTTCCTATGACCCCTGTGGTGAGGAGTTTCCCAGGAGAGATCCCCCTCAAGTCCTCAAGTTGCTGCCTTGGGTCAGGAATTTTAAGTGGAGACTTTCTCCTTTCCCAAACATCCGACACCACAGGGCTCTTGCAGGGCTGGAGCTGCTCCAGGATGATCCCAGAGGGATTCTGCCTCTCCACAAACAGCTCCCTAAGAAAGGCTGCAGAAATCCCACCCTTGCATCAATTCTGGGATGTGTTTTCCTGAGGATCTCCCTCTCTGTGTCCTTTCCCCTTCTTTGGAATGACAAACCCAGCAGGGATTTGGAACTGCAAGCCACATCCAGGATTTATTTTGCTCCAAACCAGCCCTACTTTTCCTCATCAGTTTTTCTTTTAAAATCCTATCTGCAAATAGGAGCTGGAGCATCATAATTGTGAAGATTGTTGCCCTTCCCAAATTTTTCTATGGGATCTGCAGGGATGAGATCCTCCCTGTGGATGAGGAGGGACACAGGATGTCCCTGATCACCAAAACAGACACCACACCCCAAATTCTGGACCATCCAAGAAGAAAAGCACTGCACCCCACCACTTTCCCTGCATCCAAGAACAACTGAAATCCCAAAATCTGTGGATGGAAGCTCCTTTGAAAAGTGGGAAGAACTTTTCCAAATTGGAAAACTCTTTGCTGGCACCACAAACCCCTTAAACCATGTCAGGGGCAGTCTGAAAAATCCCTGCCTTGTTTGGGAAGTCCTAAAGGGAATTTTTGGGGTGCTAAATCCTAAAAAAACATTCCTTGTGAAAGGTTGAGTGGGAATTCATTCAGTGCAGATTAACTGGATCTAATTCTCCTCTGCTAATGAGTGAAGTCTCCAAAGCCTTGAGATCCAGGTGGTTGCTCCCTTGGAAAATTTGGGATTGCATTTGCTGTAGAGGATGTAGTCTGAGGGGCTTTTTCCAGAGGCAGGATTTGCATCCATGGGATTGAACCACCACACATTGGAAGTTTTCTGTTCCAGCCCCAGCCCCAGGTCTCAAACCACATCTCCAAACCCCTGGGATCTGCTTTCCTTTTATCTGCCCTTGGGAAAGAGCCCCAAAATCCATCTGTCAATCACATCCCTGTGAAGGGGGATCCATCCCAAGAGCTGGAAAAGGGGCAGGGCAGCAGGAGCAGGTGGGCACTGACACCAGCAGGAAACGTGCTCATTAACGAGGTGCTAATTGGGCACGGGGTGAGGGGACAAAGGAGCAGCAGAGGATGTGGCTTGGGGTTTCCTGATGCAAAACAGGAGGTTTGGAATCAAAGGAAAGCTGGGATTTTATGGCCCCTCGGTGGTGTTTCCAAAGGCACCAGGAGGGCAGGTGGCAAAGCTGGGCTTGGCAAAGCTGGGCTTGGCAAAGCTGGGCTTGGCAAAGCTGGGCTTGGGAGCCTTTCCCTCTCCCAGTTTTCCCACAGCACTCCCCAAGGGAACAGAGCTGAGCTGCAGGAACATCCAGGCTTGTCCTATTTTCTTTGGAAATAGAGGGAAGTGGGGCAGGACACCCACCCCGGGGACTGAAGGAATCAAAATTGGGAATATGAGGAAAGGAACCAGCAGGGGGTGAGGATTTTGCTCCCCACATGAGAGAGTTCTGTCCTTCCTCCTCCCCCCAGCCCCACAGCTGGGAGTGATTTTCCAGCCCAAAATAGAAAGGAAGTGGAAGGAAGAGGCTCAGCTGATCTTGGTCCTTCTGAGGGGAGAGGTCTGGGAGGGATGTTTTATTTTCCTTATTGCTGTTTGCAAAGGATTTTTTGGGATTTGGGAATGTTCACCTGGAAAAGGGAAAGATCCAGGGAGAGCTCAGAGCCCCTTGCAGGGCCTGGAGGGGCTCCAGGAGAGGGACTGGGGACAAGGGATGGAGGGACAGGACACAGGGAATGGCTCCCACTGCCAGAGGGCAGGGCTGGATGGATATTGGGAATTGGGAATTCCTGGCTGGGATGGAAATTCCCAGAGCAGCTTTGGCTGCCTCTGGATCCCTGGGAGTTCCCAAGGCCAGGCTGGAGCACCTGGGACAGTGGGAGGTGTCCCTGCCCATTCCAGAGGGGTGGACTGGGATCTTGAAGGTCCCTCCCAACCCAGCCCACTCTGGAATTCTGAGAGCTGGTGGCTGCTGCTCTCTCCTGTGCATTTGGTTACAACAATCAGGGCCATAATTCCACAATTTCCACAACTTTCACATCCTCCTGGACCTTCAGCATTTGGAATTCTGGAGCAGAACAAGCCTGGGACAACTTCCCTTCCCATCACCTGGTGCTGAAACCTCCTGAAAAATCCAAAATGCTCCAACTGCCTCCTTCCTTCCCTGCTCCCAGTGAATTACCAAAATACGAGTATTGGTCTAATACTGATACTCAACTGTGACGGACAAAAGACTCTCTAACAATTTAAAGTTAGAAAGTGTGTGTTTATTCAGCGTGAGGTAATCCTCTAACACACTGCAAAATCACAGGTGATCACACAGTCTATTTATTGGCAAAGGATTCAAACAAATACATATTCATAATAACAGCCCCTCCCATCCCCTGCTTCCTATGATAATTAGCTTGAATCACTATTAAGCATTGATTGACTTCTTAAATTAAGTCTGGAGTCATTTTTGTGGGGAGGGGTCTTAAAAGGAGGAAGTAAGGCGAGTCTTCCTCACCCTGAACTCTTGACCTTTTCTATCACTGACAATACAAATTATTTCTGGGGACAGTCCAGTTTTCCAAAGAATGGGTTTCTGGTTGCATTGTCTGTGTTCCTTTGGATCTGCTCACTAGTTTTGTCTTTTCCCACTGTAAGCACAGCCGAGCAAACACGAAATGCCAGACAACCAATTATTTAAGTTTCAGATAACTACTCCCTTCTAACTTTTAATCATTTTCAGCGAGGTAACAAAAATCTGAATTTTCTGAGATGAGTGTTTCGGCAGCTCTGCAGGTGGGGCTGAGGGGAGGGCCAGGGGTGGGATTTGGGAGCACTCACCGTGCACCTTGGGCACCTTGGCTTTCAGGTGGCGCTCGCACTTGGCCTTGGCCTTCAGCAGCAGGAAGATCTGCTCCTCCTTGGTGATGACATCGTCGGCATCCACCTGCAGGGAAGGGGGAAGAGAGGTCAGGCTCTGCTTCCAAACCTGCGGGAGTCTTTGTGTCGCGACAGACGGTGGTTAGCGACAAAAGTTGTTAGCGACAAAAGTTGTTAGCGACAAAACTTCAGCGCTCTGTACAAGCTAAAAGTTACTGTTACGTTTATTGTAAGAGTGAAAGTACATGGAGTTTTATTGAGTGCTGCCAGCTGCAGCACAGAGTAAAACAAGGAGTGAGAGGGAGTTAGAAAGAGCGATGGGGTAAAAGGGTGATGGGGTAAGAGAAGAAGGGAGAGAGTAAGAGGAAGAGGTGAGAGAGGAAGAGCAAAAGAGAAAAAGAAAGCAATTTTTTCTTTACAATACAATAATTTTTTTTATGACAAATATTTTAATTTTTACTAATGTAATACAAAATACAAATTTTGTAGTATTTACATACAGCTTATAAGAATTTTTACATTATTATAGTGTGTTATACTTTAAAAACTACTTTTTAGATTTTAGCAAGTTTTTTTTGAGTTTTGGACTTGCTTTTTAGTAAAAGGCATTGTTTTATTAAAAAAAAATTATTCCTACTAGCTATTTTATTGTTTTATAGTTATTTAGCAACTAAAGCTTTCTTGTTCCATCTTTCCCAACACAAACCCTCCTCTGCATCCCTAAATTCCTCGGCATCGCCCTGGGAATCCAGGTTTGCTCTGCAGTTATGTCCCAAGGAGCAGCAGAATTATCATCCCTGGGTGTGGCAGAGGAAGCACAGGCTGGGAAAGATCCCACTGTGCACATTGCAGCAATTTTGGGATGGAGCATCCCAGATTGCAGGTATGAGGTGCTCTCCAGGAGGAAAACACTCCTAGTAAATAATTTAATAATTAAGAAATAATTTAATGCCAAGGACTCCTCTCCTCTTAGGAATTACAACCTCCCATTCATGCAGATTTCATTCACAGACATCAGGATCCATAAAATCCTGCCTGAATCCCAGGAATGACAGCATTTCCCACCCTCTGCTCCAGGGAGAGCTCAGAGCCCCTTGCAGGGCCTGAAGGGGCTCCAGGAGAGCTGGAGAGGGACTGGGGACAAGGGGTGGAGGGACAGGACACAGGGAATGGCTCCCACTGCCAGAGGGCAGGGATGGATGGGATATTGGGAATTGGGAATTCCCAGAGGATTTGTGGCTGCCCCTGGATCCCTGGAATTGTCCAAGGCCAGGCTGGAGCAGCCTAGGGCAGTGGAAGATCTCTGCCCATGGCAGGGCTTTGGAATGGGATCATCCTTCAGATCCCTTCCAACCAACCCATTCCACCGTTTCCCTGCACTCCCCAAGCCACCCCTATCCCAAATCCAGCTTCCTTCCTCCTTTCCAGCTCATTCCCTCTGCCAAGCCAGTAACAGGCTCCAGCTGAGGGCCAATTAACTCCCGACAAAAAACTCCCTCCAAACGACATAACGAGGGTTAATGAATCCCAGCTCCCAAATAACCTGGAATTCAATTTCCCAGTGGGCTCCCAGGGAGAGGAACAGGGGCAAGGGACTCCCAGCTGTGGAGTTAAATCTGATAAGGGGCTGGGAGTAAAACAGGAGTTGGGTTTTCATGTCCTTGGAAAGAATCCCAAGCAGGAGTCGCTTCCAAACCGCGTCCACGTTAATGGGAACAATTCCAGCCCTTCCCAGATGCTTGGCCCGTCCACACTGGAGGCACCATCCCTCATTTCCATCCCTGATTTCAGCCTGGATTGGGAACAGAAGGCTCAGGGTCAGCTCCTGCTGGTGTGGATCCCCCAAAGCCGGAGGTTTAGAGGGATGCTGCGGGACTCTGTGGGAGTCTGTGTCGGGATAGATGATCAGGGACAAAACTCAAGTGCTCTGTATAAACTAAATGTTGCAGTTTATTATAAAAGATCCTGCTGGGAGCTGCCTGGCACAGCCCCAGAGCAGGACAAAAGAGATAAAAGGGGGGAGAGAGAGAGAAGAGGGAGAAGAGAGCAAGAAGAGAGAGAAAGAAGAGGAATTAAAGGTAAGAGGAGCAAGGGGGGGAGAGAGAGAAAGGGAGGAGGTAAAAAGAGAGGGAAGAGGGGTTAGAGGTAAAGGGAGGGGTGGTAGAGAGAAAGAGGGAGAGAGAAAAAGAAGAGGAGGTCTTAAAGGTAAAAGCAAGAGAAGAGAGCGATTTCCCGTTTGCAATACAATAAATCTTCTTCCATGATGAATATTCTAATTTCCACTAACCAATGTAATACAAAATACAAATTCTATAGCATTTACATACAGCCTATAGAAATCCTGATATTAGCACAGTGTGTTACAGTTTAAACTCTAAGATCTAATCTTTGGACCCTGGCAAGTCTTTCTGTGCCCTTTGGAGTTGCTCTCTGGCCGAGGGCATTGTTCTGTCACGAGGGGATTGCCTTCAGGGGCCATCCTGTTGTTTCATGGGAATTCAGTAACTGAGGCTTTCCTGTTACATCTTTCCCAACAGGATGGGACCTCAGGAATTCCAAGGGATTCATCCCAAGCTCCTCTGGCTGTGCTTGGATCAGCCCTCAGCTCCTCTGGCTCTGCTTGGAGGGATGCACAGAAAACATATTTTGATTCCCAGAATTAAAAGGGGAAAAAAAATCTCCAAGAGCTGAGCAAAGACAGAGCTCCGAGCTCAGCTCAAGTTCGATTTTCTAAACTGCCTGATCCTTAAAAAAAAATCCACCAAAACTGACCCCAGAGTCCATCCTCTCCTCCCAAAATGTGGTTTAAATGATTTAAAAAAAATCTATTTTATGTGTTTCCCTCTTGGTCAAAGTGATTGAAATGTGAATATAAATAAATGTATGGATTAAAACAGATTTTCACTGATTCCTGGTGTGTGAAGGCATCAACTCTGAAAAGCTTTTGGGAAAAACTGTGGAATGGTGCTGGAAAAAAATCCCATTAAACTTCCAGGGAAAGCCAGGCTGGGAGCTGAGAGTTCAGAATTTGCCATTCCTTCTATCCCAACCCCTTGTGGGGACATTTCAGTGCCTCCATGGGGCCAAAAGATCTCTGGGATTGATGATTATCCCACCCTGGAATCCTCAGATTTGGGATCCAGGGACAGCAGCTGGCACAGCACAAACACCTGGAGGTCAAAAACCCAGAGCATCTTTGGATTTCCATCTGCTGGAGGATTTTCAACTCCCTAACTGCACATTTTCCTGCTTTTCCTGGAAAAATAAAAAATCTGATTTTTTTTGCATTTTCCTGCCCTGGATCTCCTGATTTTAAGGCAGAGTTTCCCTGCTTCTCTTCCCAACCCAGCCAAGGTTAAAGGAATCCACAGGAATATTTTCCTTGTGATAACTTCCTGATCCAAGGCACATTTGCTTCTGGCTGGGCAAAACTTTCCCTTGGAAAAACAATCCCAACACCTGATCCAAAAAAATTCCGGGGGGGCAGCCTTGCTAAAACCATTAGGAATAGTTTGTGACAATTTTTGGGAGTTTGGAGATTCCCAGGCAGAAAAAGAAGCAGCTTCACTTCCAGGAGTGCCCAGGTGAGGATTTGGGAATGTTTGGGAAGGGCTGGGAATGAAGCAGCTGCTGCTTTGGAGGGGATTTGGATCCTTTTGGATGGAGAAAACCAGGGATGGAGGTCTGTAGGATACAGAGAAAGGAGGGGAATTAATCCCTAATTTGCAGGATTTGATGAAAAGAACAAGGATTGAAAAATCCCAGCTGGGATCAGCCAAACGAGCAAAGCCCAAATCCAGCAGGAACAGGGAAAATCTGGAGCCTGGATACAAATTCTGGGGGCAGGAAAGTCCTAAAGTGCTCCTGGCCCAAGGCTGGGAGGTGACAAGCCCTCTTTTCCCTCCTGGAATTAGGCTAGGATGGAGAATTGGCCAAAAAAAGGGATATTTTCATCAATATCCAGGGATTTCCTCTCTTTTTAAGCCCACCTGTGCCACGCTGAAAATCCCAAAATCCACATTAATATCCAGAATTTGCTCCAGTTCAGCACCATTTATTCCATGAACTCCCTGCTCAGAACAATGAAAAAGGAGATAAAAGGCACTGGGAATTTTTCATCCCTGTGAATCCCAGAACCAAAAACTCCTCAAGATTCCCATATTCAACATTTCCCTCCTCTTTTATCGAATTCCCAAATACCAAAAAAAAAAAAAAATCTCTCATCCTGGTAAAACCATTTAACCAACAGAAGAGAATAAATACAGGATATATTTTTCCCAATAATCCCTGCCTTGATGAAAAACTGGGAATATCCAGGATGGTTTTTACCAACCTCAGAGCTCATCTTAGAGCTGCCCAGAGCAGCTGGAATTTATTCCATCCTTAAACCAGCCCCTGAAATAAATTGGATCAGCCTTTTTTTTGGGATTTCTTTTCCCTACCAACCCCTTTTTTTTTCCCATTAATTGGCCACTCAGGAGCACTGAGAAGATTTTTGAGGAGGAATTATTTCTGGTGGGGATTCTGTGAGTAAAAGGAGCAACCAAGGGAAGGCAGAAATTGTCCCAGATGGGTCCAGCTCCCAAATCCAGCTGTTTTGGAGGAAGAGCTCGAGGTTATCCTGTCCCTGCAGACTTAATCCCCTAAAAATCCCTCTAAAAGCTGCCAGCAAATCCCTTTAAATCACATTTCCCTAAATTTCCTCAGCAGAAAGTGTTGCACTGAGTTTCTTGGAATTCAGTTTATCCAAGGAATAGCTTTAGCCTGGGGGATGCAGGAGCCTGGGCACTCCCTTCATTCCTGCAATCCTCCTCTCTTCCCAGGGCTGGGCTCTGCTGGAAAAATAAAAGTTTCTTGTGGGGAAAAGATCTGGGAATGTCTCTTTTCCCTCCTTGTCTGGAGAAAGCCAAAGGGAGTGGGACACAACTTTATCCTGAGGCTGTAAAATCCACTTGGATCCTTTTCCTTGTCCCTCTGGAATCCTTAGGGGATGGATGGGGATGTCCAGGGAATGGAAATTCCCTGGCTGATGTCCCAGCCATGGAAACAAACCCCAAATATCCTCATTTATGGGTCTCATTTTTGGGAATAATGGGGAATAATCCTCTCTGTGCCACTTCAGCTCAAAAAGCAGCTCCAGGCAAAGAGATTTGTTGGGATTGAGGTCAAGGAATGCTGGGACCTGCTGGGAGAGCACCAGGAAATGGCTGGGAAGGGGGGAAAGAAGGGAAAAGGGGAAATATTGCAGTTCTGGAGTGGTTTGGGTTGGAAGGATCATCCCATCCCAACCCCCTGGGCAAGGATGTTTTGCACTGTCCCAACTGGCCCTGGGCACTTCCAGAAATTGGGAATCCATGGTTTGCAGGCAGCACGTGCCATTTGTCCAGGAGAAGTGAGATTTGTGGTGCCTTTCCAGGAATGGGAATGTAGAGAAAACATTTTTAAATCCCAAAGGATTTCCTGTTTCCCACCCCTGGAGCAAACAAGGGGGACCCAAGAGGCTGAGCTGGAAAAATCCCCTTCCAAGAAAGGAGAAAATTCCCATAATTTCCTCTCAGGCTGCCTGAGCAGAGCTGGGAGCTGGTGCAGAGGGGTCAGCAAGGGTTGGAATTTTATCCCTGGATCATAAACAACCCCCATCACATTCTGATAAATGCCAACTGAAAGGTCTCAGATATTCCCAGGAATCCCATCCTGGTTTTTCTCTGGCCTAACTGGAGACATCCCCACTTTTCCATAATTTCCATGTGATGAGCTAAGCTCGAGATCAAGGACACCAAGAACCAGACTTAGACCAAGGCAGGATCAAAGCTGAGGTGGACAAGCAGATCTGAGAGAAAATCTGAGAAATTCCAGATTTCTCCCACTGCTTCCACAGCAGCTGAAGGAGATTCCCAACTCCCATGGCTTGGAGATTCTCCTGAAATCTTTTAAGGAAATCTGTCCCAGATATGTGATGGATGCCCTTGGATAGATCACCAGAAGAATTGGATTTTCCTGGATTCTCTGTGGGAAAATCCAAATCCTCCCTTCCCTCTCTCCAGCCCAATTCTCTTTTTCCACACACAGGGATTTCCAAACAGCTGGGATGCACCAGAATTCCTTCATTCCATCCTGATTCCTCCCACCAAGAGCCAGTGCAGGACAAAAATCTCGATTCAATGATGAGATTAAATCTTTAAAAAAAAGCCAATTTTGGATTTTTATTCCTCAACCCAACAGCAAAAGAGCTGTGGGATATAAAGCAGAATATTCCCAGTGGGAATGTGCTCAGGGAGAGATGCCAGCTTTTCCCAGCTCCCAAAAAATGGGATTCTCTCAATTTTCCTCTGAATTAAAGAAGAATTGAAGGATTCCATGGAGGTGAAAGTTAATTAAAACAGCAATTAAAGGGAAGGGCTGGGAATCAACACCTGAAATTAAGCAGGAAGAATTGATTCCTTATTATTTTATAGGAATTCTAGCAAATTCTGCTGATTCTAGTTTGTTAATATCAATAATTAATGCACCACTGTCCCACCTCAGATGCTCAAAATTAGGGAAAATTCAGATTATCCACAAAAATCACCAATATTGGGTCTCTTTTCCAAGCCTACACTTCCAAATCCCTTTGGTTTGCTTCAAAATCCAGCCAAGCTTTTCCTGCAGTGCTTGGGAAAGAGTTGTTAAATGCTGACTCCAACATCATTAAATTCCAGGAATTTAGAGCAAAATTCCAATTCCCAAAAAGCAAGAGGAATCCAAATTTTTGGTGGAAATGGATGATCCTTAAGGTTCCTTCCAACTCCAACCATTCTGGGATTTAGGTTCCACTGATTTATTTGGATTGGTTTCCTATAAAGATGCTCCACTGAGGAAATTCTCACTTTATCCTCTGGATCCTGCACTCATGGAATTCTTCTCACTCAGGGAATATTTTCTACTCATGGAATATTTCCCTCTCATGGAATATTTCCCACTTATGGAATTCTTCCCACTCATGGAATATTTTCTACTCATGGAATATTTCCCACTCATGGAATCCTTCTCACTAATTTAATATTTTCCTCTCATGGAATATTTCTCTCTCATGGAATTCTTCTCACTAATTTAATATTTCCCTCTCATGGAATATTTTCTACTCATAGAATATTTCCTGCTTATGGAATATTTCCTCTCATGGAATTCTTCTCACTCATGGAATTATTCTCACTCATGGAATATTTTCTACTCATGGAATATTTCCCTCTTATGGAATATTTCCCACTCATGGAATGTTTCCCACTCATGGAATATTTCCCACTCATGGACTTCTTCTCACTCATGGAATATTTTCTACTCATGGAATATTTTCTACTCATGGACTATTTCCCCCTCATGGAATGTTTCCCCTCATGGAATCCTTCTCACTCATGGAATATTTCCCACTCATGGAATATTTCCCCCTCATGGAATTCTTCTCACTCATGGAATATTTCCCCCTGAAGAAGTCCTTGTCCTCCTCGAGCCCAACTTTTCAAGCCAAAAGGGACCTGTGGGGGCAACTCCAGATCTCCTAAGGAAGCAGAGCCAGGATTTGGGATCACCTGTGGCCCCTCCATCGTCCTGCACCTCCCTGCCCTGGGTAAAAACCAGGAATATCCCTCAAGAGGCAAAACATCCTCAGGATTCACCCTGGAATTCTGAGTGGTCTTGTCTTACTGAACTGCAGACATTCAGATCCTGCACACCTTGGGGACTCCAAGCTCCCTAAGGAATGTGAAAAGCAGATCCAGCCTTCCTGCCTCAGTTTCCCACACTCCCAGCAAAGCTTCTCCCCTTTCCTGCCTTATCCTTTTGGACTATCCCAAAGTTTTTGGTCTGTCTGCCTCAGGAGGAGGGGAGGAAAAGATGGATTTGGGAGCAATGAGCTGGAGGAATGGGAAAAGAGCTCTTGCTCCCAAATTCCAGTCTTCCCACTGGCAAATTATCCAAAGGTTTGACTGAAATCCCAGTGCAGCTTCTCCAGGCCATGCTGGGATTGGTTCCTTTTTTTTTCCCCTTTATTTCCCCCCCCCATTTTCCTGTTTTTTCCTCCTTCCAAAGCACCAACCCCTCACCTTCCAGCAGCCCTGACCAGGAATCAACACAGGATCACCACATGGCCTCAGGCAGCCCAGGAATTTTGGGAGAGAGGCAAAACCTTGGCATGACTTCCCTGCTGCAGCTTGGAAACCTGGGGCAGCTCAAACCCTCCAGGTCAGGATAACCTGCTCCTTTCCCTGGAGCATTTGTTCAGACACCCTAATCCCAGCAATTCCCTTTTCCACAGGCACAGACCTGGAGAAATTGGGAAGAATTGGGAGGAAACTGGAAACAAAATTCTCCTTTTCCCATCCTAAAGGGGATTGGGGGATGCTGCTGAGATATTTCTGCTGGAATGGTCAATCCCACATCCCTCCCCACTGCCCCAGCAGGGATTTGGGATTGACTCCTGCCAGGTCACGTCTGCTGGTGGCATTGGAGGGCAGGGAAACGTGGAATCCGTGCCCTGGGAATGCTGTGCCAAGGCTGTGGGGCAGCTGCGGGCTCTGGGCCACCTTCCCAAAGCTCTGGGTGTGCCAGGAGCCACAGCCAGGAGCTGGGAAACCTCGGAGAGCTCCCGGTGCCAGCAGCTGCTCCCTCGGGACCATCCAGGGAAATGCAGGTGGGACAGGCGGGGCAGCACCAGCAGGAGGGAGGGCACGTCCCAGGAGAGGCCAGGGACAGCAGGGACAGCATCCAGCAGGGACTGGGAACTGTCCATGGGATGGGAGCAGCAGGGACAGGATCCAGCCTGGATTGGAAATTGTCCCTTGGGATGGGAGCAGCAGGGAAATATTTCAGCCTGGATTGGGAATTGTCCATGGGAGCATTAGGGAAATATTCCAGGATGGATTGGGAATTGTCCCTGAGGATGGGAGCAGCAGGGAAATGTTCCAGCCTGGATTGGAAATTGTCCCTCAGGATAGGAGCAGCAGGGAAATATCCCAGCATGGATTGGGAATTGTCCCTTGGGATGGGAGCAGCAGGGAAAATACTGCAGCATGGTTTGGGAATTGTCCATGGGAGCAGCAGGGAAACATTCCAGCCTGGATTGGGAATTGTCCCTTGGGATGGGAGCAGCAGGGAAACATTCCAGCCTGGATTGGGAATTGTTTCTCAGGATGGGAGTGCTGTGGTGGGGGTGGGGCTGTGCCCGTGCATTCCCACCAAGGAGCTCCATACCCTGGGAATGTGGAGGTCAGGGCAGGAAAAGGAGGATTTCCAGAGGGGGAGGGGGCTCCTCCTGGCCTGGGTGTCACCCCAACCAGGCTGAGGTCGCAGAGGTGTTCCCTGGCTGAGGCTGCAGCACTGGGAAGATCCCAGTTCTGGGTCTTATCCAGGGCAGGAATCCCAGCCACAGGCAGGGAATCACGTTTGGGAAAGGAGCTGTGGGTTTGTCTGGAGAATCCAAACATCCAGCACCAGCATGGGAGGGTTTGGCTTGGGAGGGACCTCAAGGATGATCCAGTTCCATCCCTGCCAAGGACAGGGACAATTGCCACCATCCCAGGATGCTCCAAGCCCTGTCCAACCTGGCCTTGGGCACCTCCTGCCTCTTCAGATTCCCCCTCTGACTCCAGCTCCTGGTTTCCACCCCTGTCTTGGAATAACAAATTCATCAGTCTGGCCAATCCCTGATGGTTTCTTATTTTTGCCTCCCTGTTGGATTTGCTTGGAAAATCCCCTGGATGTTTCCCTGTGGGACACAGGCTGCAGGTGGTGATGCCTTTGCTCCATGAGTCAGCACTCTCCTGATCCACCAGGGACCCAAAAATTCCAGGGGACACTGCTGTCCCAGACTATCCATAAACACAGGGAAAGCCAGGCTTAGACAGATTCCATGAAAAGCATGGAATAAACGAGTGGGGTGAGGGAGATTATCAGAGGAAATAACACATCCTACAGGTTAATCATGGAGTCAGGGAATGGTTTGGGTTGGAAAGGACCTTAGGGATGATCCCTGCCATGGTAGGGACACCTCCCACCATCCCAGGCTGCTCCAAGTGTCCAGCCTGGCCTTGGACACTTCCAGGGATCCAGGGGCAGCCACAGCTGCTCTGGGAATTCCATCCCTGCTCCTTCCCACCCTCCCAGCCAGGAATTCCTTCCCAATATCCCACCTAACCCTTCCTCTATTCCCTCCACACTTGCCTTCCCAGCTGTAATTGTGTTTGGAACCGTACAAAACAGACCAGACAAATCCAAATGGCCCAAAACCTTTTTAAAACCCCATTTTGGGAGGATCCCACTGGAACCTGGCACCTCAGGCCGTGTCCGTGCCAGATCTGCTAAAAACATCTGGGATTTCTATTCCCAAGGGGATGAGCTGTGGCTGGGGAACCCCTCTGGCTCTGGAGCAGCACCCAGCCCCGTTCCTTCATCCCAGATTATCCCTGGGCTCGGCCTAAGAGGAGTTTGGTGCCGAGTGAGATCCCGAGCGGGTCCAGGCAGCGTTTGCTTGCGGTGCCTGCAGTGCCAGCAGTGATTTATCTCCTCCTAACCCAGACACGTAAACAGGGCCATGAATCATGCCTTAAATCATTCCCTAAAAGTGCCTCTTTTCCCTGGGAGGCCGTAAAGGGAGCCTGGGCTGAGCTCACAGGGAGGGCTCCTCACCCAAAGGGATTCTCTCACCTTCTGCAGGGCTCTGTCCCAAACTGCTGCTCCCACTGCCTGTCCCCGGCTTTTCCCACTGCCAATCCCCGGCTCTTCCCTGCTCACTCGGCCTTGGTGAAGTCAACAGCCCGGCTCAGGCGGGGACAGATGGTCCTGATAAGCCACAGCCTCCTTAAAAGTGTTGCAACCCTGTTTTCCTTCCAAGCGCTCCCCGCTGCAGCCAGAGCTTTGTGGTGGGGAATCATGGATCACCTGGCTGGAGCTGGGATTTATTTCCTTCTGCTGCTGCTTTGCCTAAAAGAGTCGCTTGTTAATCACCAGTTTCTCCTGAAAAATGATGGGGACCCCCCACTTGGGGTTCCATCACCTTTTCCAGGGTGAAGGATGTGCTGATCCCTCCAGCACAGCCAAAATTCCCAGCTACCCGTGACCTTTTCAGCACGGACAAAGGCAGATCCTCGTGATTTATGGGAAGGAAGAAAAAAAAAAACCCCAACAACCCCACACTAAAAATATCTCCCTGTGTTTCACCGTCCCAGCTGGAAGCTTTTCCAGAAATTCCCTCTGGATTCCAAAACAAGGCCAGTGCCCATCCACAAGCCCGTAAAACAAGTGATGACTTTTTGTCTGGATGAAAACAGACTTTTTTTGGGATGAGGTTGGTGCAGGAATTCCAACCAACAGTGCTCACATCCTGCTTTGGAGGCTCCACCTGGCTGTCAACAAGAAACAGAGGGGGGAAAAAATTCCATTGGGATCCCAGGGATGTTGGATGTTGGAGATCTGTGAGAAGGTGGGACTGGGGCAGGACTTGGGGATGCTCCATCCCTGGGATAAGGCTTGGATCACCGTGGGATGGTGGATTCCCTGCCCATGGGGTTGGAGATGGGGTTCAAGGTCCCTTCTGACTCAAACCAGTCTGGAATTCTGTGACTCTGGGATCAGGATGACATGGAAATACTGGGAAAGGAAACCTGGGCCAGGCAGGTGCTTCCTGCACTTTTTCCCTGCAGGTGATCTGGGATTTTCCATCAGAAAACAAGAGAAGGAAAACTCTGGAAATCAGAGGTGAAAGGAATAAGTTTTTATGGCTCTGGAAATCTCCCAGTTCTGACATCAGGGAATATTCTTAATTGTGACTATTCCTGATTGGGGTTTTTGGACACAGCTGTAAAGATGCTGCCAGGAGCTCTGGGTGTGTGGCCATTCCCATTTTTTTTTTTTTTTTTGTTTTTTTGGGAAACAAGATTTCTGTTGTCCCCACCAGCCTAAGACCTTTTTCTTCCTGAGTCTGGTTTAAAATTCCCTGAGCTGAGCCTTCCAGGCTGACAGCTTCCCACAATTTTGGGGTGACCTTGTTCCCTGTGCACTGCCCATCCTCAGCATCCCATGATCCCAGATTTCCACTCTGTCCCTGTTTTTAGGCTGGGCTGTCTGAGCTCTGACACCAAAGCTGAGGCCACCTGGTCCTGCTGGGCTTTCCTGGTCACTGCTGGGCTTGGGTTCATCCCACTTTTCTCAGGCATCAGGGATACCCTGACAATGGGATTTCTGCCCAGGGGCATTCCATCCCTGGGAGGAGAATCCAGAATCCTTCCAGCCACTTCCCACTGTGGATCTGGAGCTGTCCCTCAATCCATTGGTCATTCCCTGGCTTAGTCACCCCAGGCCTGGCTGAAGTTGGACTGGCTGTCCCATATCAGGGAATTATGGAATGGAATTATGGGATGGAAGGGAGCTTAAGGATCACCCATTCCCACCCCCCACTATTCCAGGTTGCTCCAAGCCCTCTCCAGCCTGGCCTTGGACACTTCCAGTGATCCAGGAGCAGCTTCTCTGGGAATTCCATCCCAGCCAGGATTTCCTTCCCCAAACCCAACCTCAATGCACTCTCCTTCATCCTAAAACTAGGAGAAAAATGATATTCAACCCTCACATCCCCAGGTCTGATTTGGAGTTATCCAAACCCAAGCGAGTCTGGGGCTCATAAAAACCCAACATCCATTGACATCTTCCCTTTGTGCTCCTCATCCCAGAGCTGGGAAATACAGGGCTGCATTTTTTTTTCCCCCCCAGCCCTCGGTGTGCTATTTTCCAATCCCCAGCACTTTGGGAAGGACACAAACTCCCCCAGCCCCTCTGAGACAAGGCAAAAAGAGCTGGAATTCCTGCCGGTGGAAACCGAGCCTCCCTGCTGACGTCAGCTGGGGAAGGATCCCTTACTGAGAGCCCAGCCAGCATCCCAGAGCACAATCCAGGGTTTGTACCCAGGAATATCCTGGCAGCTCCAGCCCCCAGCACGTGCAGGGATCGCGTTACTGGCGCCCCAGTGAGAAACGCTCGGAGCAGCACCGGGAATTCGGTGCCACACCCAGTCCCGTGACTTTGGGATGATGAATTTACTCCTGTCTGGGCCTTAAATTTAGCACAGACTCCTCTCCATCCAATAAAAAAAACCAGGTTGGATGCCTCCTGAAAAAGAGACGGGGGTTTCACCCGTGAGAAATGGGCTTTGCTCCCGAATAACGGCGGGAATTCCGTCTGGAGTTTTGGCTCTTGGAATAGTTCGTGCCAAGAGATCCAATGTGAGCAAACAATGGATGCAGGGAATTCCAGTTTATCCCAGCCTGCACTCTGGGTGCCCCACTGGGTAATGAAACCAGTTTGAACTTTAAGCTGTCAAGGTCACCAATGGTTCCATTTCTCTCCCCTCACTCCTCGGGGGATTTTCCAGACTCTGACCAGCTTTAATACCTCAGCTGAAAATCAGGTTGATTGCAAGTTTTCCAGTATATTCCAAAAAGTTGGAGTTGCAAGGGAAGATTATGGCATGGTCAGGGTTGGAAGGGACCTTGAGGATGATCCATCTCCAACTCTGGATGTGCACAAATGAAAAATGAAATAAATCCAATTTCTATAGTGAATTACATTTTAAAAATTCTGATTTTGGACTGATTAAAGACTCCTCAGGATTCCACTTTTTATTCAGGAGTCGGAGGCTGGAAAATAAACATGGATGGAGGAGAGGGAGGGATGTTCCACCACACATTTTTACGATGGAGTTTCTCCCTATCTCCTAAAATGCGGGATGTGGCCCCTTTGGAGCCAGGAATGGGGTTGGCAATGGGGTGAGTTCAGCTGAACCAGGGCCCTGTTCTCCTTGGGAGAATTCCCAGCAGGAACACTGATGTCCCATGTCACCAACATGGGATGTGGCCACCAACTCCCACAGCAGCTGTTCCCAGGGGTGGCAAATCCTGGCTGGAATAATGATCATGGAGAGAGGGCTTGGAAAAGAGAAGGAAATTGAATTCTGGGTGGAAGTAAAGAGCATGGAGAGAGGGCTTGGAAAATAGAAGGAAATTGAATTCTGGGTGGAAGTAAAGAGCATGGAGAGAGGGCTTGGAAAAAGAGAAGGAAATGGAATTCCAGGTGGAATAATGAGCATGGAGAGAGGGCTTGGAAAAGAGAAGGAAATGGAATCCTGGGTGGAATAATGAGCATGGAAAGAGGGCTTGGAAAAGAGAAGGAAATGGAATCCTGGGTGGAATAATGAGCATGGAAAGAGGGCTTGAAAAAGAGAATTGGAAATGGGATCCCAGCTGGAAGTAACGAGCATGGAGAGGGGGCTTGGAAAAGAGAAGGAAATGGAATCCTGGCTGGAATAATGGTCATGGAAAAAGGGCTTGGGAAAGAGAAAGAAATGGAATCCCTGGTGGAATGATGAGCATGGAAAGAAGGCTTGGAAAAGAGAAGAAAATGGAATCCTGGGTGGGATAATGATCATGGAAAAAGGGCTTGGAAAAGAGAATGGGAAATGCAATCCCAGCTGGAAGTAACGAGCATGGAAAGAGGGCTTGGAAAAGAGAAGGAAATGGAATCCTGGCTGGAAGTAAAGAGCACAGAAAAGAGGGCTTGGAAAAGAGAAGGGGAAATGTGGCCTCTGCACCTGGAGTGTGGCCCCAGCACAAAGCCCTGCAATGGGAAACCACTTCTAGCACAGCCCCAGGCAGCACCCAAAGGGCTTTAGTCCTGAGCCTTCCCCTAAGCCAGGCTTTGGCAGCAGGGGGAGGAGGGATGAAGGGAAAGGTGGGAGAGGAGGGAGCTCAGGTTTCCTGGGACACAGGCTCTGCACCTTGGGGGGTTCACAGCAAAGTCCCTCCACCCCGGGCACAAACTGATCCTTTCCAGCGGGAATTCAGATGGAAAACTGATCACAGCATTCCCTCTAGGCACAGACCCAAGAGCACTTTGCTCCCCACACCAAATGTGATGGGATTCAATCCATGCTGATGGATTTGGGCTTCTCTTGGAGGTTCACAGCCAGGAGATCACAGCTCCTCATGGCTTCAGCCCATCTGGGCAGAATTCCCACAGCTCAGGATTTCTCCCTGCATTCCCTGTGCTGGGAGAAATAATTATGCAGTTGGGAAGAGTTTCTGGACAATTGGAAATGGCAGAAAAGCAATCTTGGAGTTCTGAATGTGGGGGGAATTTTGGCTCATGGTGTGCAGCACGTCCACTGGAGGTGGAGAAATGTGATCCAATGCCCTGAGTGACCAGGCAGGATTTCCTGGTTGGGAACACAATATTCTGGAGAAAATTGGGGTTTGGTCTTTAATTCCAAGCCCTGGAGATGCAGGGGTTTGGTTTCCTTCCCAAAACACCACGGCCACAGCTCTGACTGCTCTGATCTCACCTCCCACTGCACCCAAATCGGGGGCAGAGTTTGTGGCAGCCCCTGCTCACCATGAAAGGCAGGGATGGGCTCTGGGGGATGAGTCAGCCCATCCCAAGGCACGACTCCTCTTGGAAAAGCCCACACTGGCTGCTGGGAAAAGCTGGATTTGAGCTGGACTTGAGAGGTTGTGGCTGTCTCACGGCTGGGGTTGATCAAAGCCAGGCTGGGTTTGGAGCAGCCTGGGATAGTGGAAGGTGTCCCTGCCCCTGGAATGGGCTGGAATTCCTGAACAAAAACCAGAATCTTGGCGAGTCTTTAAATCAGTGCAAAACTGGCATTTTAAAATTTCATTCCCTGAAGAAATTGGATTTATTTCATTAAGGTCCCTTCCAAATGAAATCATTCCAGGATTCTACAAATCCTGATGGATTTTTCCCTGAGGGCAGGTGTGAACTTTCCTCTTCATCTCTCTGCTGGAATTTGGGGTCAAAATCCAGAATTTCTACAAAAACACTGACAAAATCATCCCTGGCCAGTTCAGCCCCTCCCCTCTGGAGTGAGGGAAGGCAGCCTGGAATCCCTGCCTGGATTAGGGAGGAATCCTCAAGGACCTCCAGAAGCATCCACACATTTTGGGTCTGGCTTTTCTCGTGACAGGAAAAAAACCAAAACCACTTCCCAGCCTCCTTTGTGTCCCAAATAAACCTGCTCCCTCTGCCAGGCCCAGATCCTGCTTTTCCACACCTTTTCCAGAGGTTTCTGAAGGAGGGGATTCCCAGTGCCATCCCCATGTTGGGAAATCCAGCCCTTCCCTGTCCCCCCACAGCTTCTCCTGGGGAGCACCAAAGGTTGGAATGTTGGACCTGGCAGGGATTTGGATTTTGGAACAACTGAGCTGCCCTGGTGGGATTTTATTCCAAAGGCTGCCTTTGTGTCCCCTGTGCCAGGACAGAACAGTGAGGGCCTGGCTGGATTCTGGGAATATTTCCTGTGGAGCCAGAGGAATTCCAGCCCAAAGCTGATCCCTGAGCTTTAAAGGATAACATCTCCTGGGGCTGCAAAACCTTAAAGGTTTGCCCAAGGCTTGGGCAGCACAGGGGGCTCAGAGATACCCTGGAGGAAAAAAATCCAAGGCTGGGACAATCTCAGGGTGGTTTTCTTGGGAAAGAGGAAGAACCAACATTTGGGAGCCACAAATCCATCCCCAGACAGTGATCCCATCCCATCCCATCCCAGAAAATGGGATTGTCCCTGAGACTGTACATAGGAATGTCTCCATGGCTGGAGACAGGAAAATTTTGGTGGGAGAGGAGAGCAGGGATGAGGAAAACTGGGAGAAAAGAAGCATAAAGCTGGGAAAGGGATGAATTCAAAGTTCAGGGCATCCTTTGCAGCTTGGAGGAACATTTAGGAACCAGAATCTCTCCTCTGACACAGATTCATGGGATGAAATTGAATTTTCCTGCATTTTCCAGCTGCAACCTCCCTGGAATAAAACCAGTGGCTGGAATGGAGGAGCATTTGGGAATCCAAATCAGGGTGAGATGTGGAACAGGGAAAGAGGGAAATAAAGAAAGGGAGCAGCAAAATAAACCAGGGAAGTTTGGGGCTGGGTTTGACCCCACACCCTCACTCTGGAGTATCCCAAAATCCTGGGAAGGCAAAAGATTTGTCACAGCTGCAGCCTGAACCCTGCACTTTTCCCAATTGGAAACAAATGGCTGCTGTCCCTTTTCCATTCCCTGGTTTTACAACACTTTGGAATTAGGCTGATGAGGAGTTTCCTTGCCAGCTCTGTCTATCTTGGGCTAATTACAGAGGCTCTGCTAATTGTGGGAGAAAATCCTATGGAACCACAGCATTCCTGCTCTGGGCTGATTACAGAGACCTTGCTAATTGTGGGAGAAAAATCCTATGGAACCACAGCATTCCTGCTCTGGAATTCCAGAGGGAATTGTGTGGGGGAATCCACACTCCTGCTCATCCCAGCTCTCCCCGCCCTGGGTGGTTGTGCTCCCCACAGGATAATGGAAGGAGAATTAAAGGGAGCAGGCAGGAATCAGCATTCCAGGCTCTGGAGAAGAGCCACGGGGCTGAGGCTGGCTAAGGGAATGCACAACAAAGAGCTGGAGAGGGAGAATCCAGGGATTTGGGAAAGTCAAGGCAAAGTGAGGAGCAGCAGGGCTGGCTCTCCTTGGTGGAGAAGGGAGGGGGAAAATGTTGGATTCTCTGCTTGGAGCAATCAGGGACAGTGGGAGCTGTTGGAATGGATTTTAAAGTCCTGCCATCCCAAACCATTCCAGGATTCCATGGAGCTCTGGAAATGGATACAGGGAGCTCCTGTTGAATAATCCCAGAGCAGAGGGATGGCTGGGAAACACTGGGAGCCTTCCCAAAATTCCTGGAGATGGGGCCCTAAAATGACAGCAGGGGCAGGAGAAGGGGAAGGATCACTCCCAACAATTCTGTTATTCTTTTCCCCAAGCACTTGGGAATATCCTCTATGGAATCAGGGCCTTGGGCTGGACAGATTTTCATGGAATCACAGAGTCTGAGACTGGTTTGGGTTGGAAGAGACCTTAAAGCTCATCTTGTTCCAGGGACACTTCCACTATCCTGGGCTGCTCCAAGCTCCATCCAAGATGGTCTTGGACACTTCCAGGGATCCAGGGGCAGCCACAGCTGCTCCAGGAATTCCATCCCCAGCCAGGAATTGCTGCCTAAAATCCTATTTAAATCTCCCCTTTCCCAGGTTGGAACTGCTGCTCCTTGTCCCGTTCCTGCAGGGTGGTCCCTCCTGGACCAGCTCCAGGACCATTCCCAAGGCTCTCCCCAGGCTTGGCTCCCTCAAATCCCCCAGTTCATCCCAGAATCCAGGATGAGGAGCCGGGAGGTGCTGCTGGTGGTGCCAGAGCTGCTCTACCGGAGATCCCGGGATGGGAGCAGCTGTGATCCCACCTGTGCTCCCTCTCCCTTTGGAGAAGGGACCATTCCTGCACAGCACAGGATGCAGGAATTTTCTGGGATGCAGGAATTTTCCGGGATGCAGGAATTTTCCCGGCTGCAGCCAACTCAGCGGGAAGCTCCGAGACATTTGCTGCCATCTACGGCCAATCCCAAATAGTGCAAAAGCCGGGAGAACCCGGCTCTGCCTCCAGGCTGGATTTTATTGGGATGCTTGGGGAAGGCTGGGAACGGGGAATGGAGCTGTCTGCAAAGGATTTCCTAGGAATCCTTTTCCATGGAAAACCTCCATCCCAGGATCCACTCAGAGCCCACCAGGAACGGGTTTAAAGTGCAGAGATGAGAGAGGAATTTCCCTGGATAATCTGGAATTGGGAATGACGCTGCACAACTGCTCCAGAGGGCACAGACACACCCGAAAGGCTTTGGAAAACATTCCTGCCCTTTTCCTTCCTTCTCCTTTCCTTTTTCCCCTCTTTTCCTTTTTTCCTGTTTCTCCAGAGCAGACGTCTGGAAAACTTCCATCCTGATTCTGTTTCACCAGCATTCCCTGGGAATCTGCATCCCCCCATCCTGACCCGAATTCAGGCAGCAAGTGCTGTGTGAGCACCCGGGATTTGGGATGGGAGCACCCGGG
Organism: Luscinia megarhynchos; assembly: GCA_034336665.1. Taxonomy (NCBI): domain Eukaryota; kingdom Metazoa; phylum Chordata; class Aves; order Passeriformes; family Muscicapidae; genus Luscinia; species Luscinia megarhynchos. The sequence continues at coordinate 45,573,224 of JAPFBE010000007.1, read as the reverse complement.
ATTTGGGATATGAGCACCCGGGAATTTGGGGTGGGAACACCCGGGAATTTGGGACGGGAGCATGGGGGATTTGGGATATGAGCACCCGGGAATTTGGGATATGAGCATCCGGGAATTTGGGATGTGAGCACCCGGGATTTTGGGATGTGAGCACCCGGGATTTTGGGACGGGAGCACCCGGGATTTTGGGACGGGAGCACCTGGGAATTTGGGAGATTAGCACTGGGGATTTAGGATGGAAACACCAGGAATTTGGGATATGAACACCTGGGATTTGGGATCTGAAAACCGGGGATTTGGGATGGAAACACCAGGAATTTGGGAGATGAGCACTGGGGATTTAGGATAGAAACACCAGGAATTTGGGATATGAGCACCCGGGATTTGGGATAAGAAAACCTGGGGATTTGGGCATAGAAACACCAGGAATTTGGGATATGAGCATTGGGGATTTGGGATACGAACACCCGGGATTTGGGATGGGAGCACCCGTGATTTGGGATATGAGCACCGGGAATTGGGAGATGAATACCCAGAATTTGGGATGGGAACACCCGGGATTTGGGATTTGGGATTTGGGGTGGGAACACCCGGGATTTGGGGTATGAGCACCGGGGATTTGGGAGATGAATACCCAGAATTTGGGATGGGAACACCCGGGATTTGGGCTGGGCGCTTCCCTCCCTGTCTCCCGGCCAGGCAGGAGCGCATTCCCGGTGGGAATTCCCGGGAATTCAGCGCCGCTCTTTGTCCTGGCAGCATCCCGGGGCCGTGCCCTGGATCGGGGATCCCCCTCTGGATGCTCCCGGGAGCTCCTTTCCGGGGAAACCTGAACTTTTCCGGGGAAACCTGAACTTTTCCGGGGAAACCTGGACCTTTCCTTCCAGGAGAAAGCCAGGGAAGGGGATTTGTGTTCCTGGGAATGCCCAGCAGTGCCCGGGACACCCTTTGGGGGCAGCGCAGGAGCCCGGGCCAGCCCCTTTCTGTCCCTTTTCCCTCTCCAAATCCCGGTCCCTGAGAGCCTCTGACATTTGGGAGAATCCCCTGGGAAACACAGAACACTCTGGTGTGGGGTTGCTCTATTTAATCCCAGAAATCCGGGAAACTGGAATGGGGCTGGGTGTCAGGATGAGCTCCAGAGCCCCGGGGAAATGTCCATGGGAAAGGCTGGATCAGCATCAGCTGCAGGGAGACTCCACAGCTGATCCCTCAGCCCTCTTCCCATGGAAAATTCCCACATATTCCCACTCTGCTGTGCTAATCCTGGCGTGCCCAGCCTCAAACCATCACTGGGAAGTTTCCCTTTACACAAATCCTAGAGGAACCAAAAGAAGGTTTGTGGATTCTCTCTCCCAGTTATCCTGATTTTAAACCCGGCTCACTTCTCTATTCCAAAGGGGAATACAATATTCCAAAGGTGAAACAATATCCAGGAGCACTCTGGTGCAGGAGGAGAGAGAAAATGGGAATTTTTGGGAGGGATGCTGGATCCAAAAGCTGCTGGATATTTGATCCAAAGGGAATCAGGAGCTGCTTCTCCAAAATATTCCCCAGGTTTTTCCATGGGAGAAAGGAGAATCAGGAGAAAATTTGGGATGAATTTCAAACCCAATCCCAGCTTTTCCTACTCAGCCTGAAGCAATATCCAGGGCACTCTGCTGCAGGAAGGCAAATGGAAAATGGGAATTTTTGGGAGGGATGATCCAAAGTGAACCAGGGAACCAGGAGCTGCTTCTCCTAAATATTCCCCAGGTTTTTCCATGGGAGAAAGGAGAATCAGGAGAAAATTTGGGATGAATTTCAAACCCAATCCCAGCTTTTCCTACTCAGCCTGAAGCAATATCCAGGGCACTCTGCTGCAGGAAGGCAAATGGAAAATGGGAATTTTTGGGAGAGATGATCTAAAGTGAACCAGGGAACCAGGAGCTGCTTCTCCTAAATATTCCCCAGGTTTTTCCATGGGAGAAAAGGAGAATCAGGAGAAAATTTGGGATAAAGCAAACCAAATCCCAGCTTTTCCTACTCAGCCTGAAGCAATATCCAGGGCACTCTGCTGCAGGGGAAAATGGAAAATGGGAATTTTTGGGAGGAATGATCCAAAGGGAACCAGGGGCTGCCTTTCCAAAATATCTCCAGGTTTTTCCATGAAAAAAATCCGGGAAACTGGAATGGGGTTGTGTGTCAGGATGAGCTCCAGAGCCCCGGGAAAATGTCCATGGAAAAGTCTGGATCAGCATCAGCTGCAGGGAGACTCCACAGCTGATCCCTCAGCCCTCTTCCCATGGAAAATTCCCACATATTCCCACTCTGCTGTGCTAATCCTGGCGTGCCCAGCCTCAAACCATCACTGGGAAGTTTCCCTTTACACAAATCCTAGAGGAACCAAAAGAAGGTTTGGGGATTCCCTCTCCCAGTTATCCCGATTTTAAACCCGGCTCACTTCTCTATTCCAAAGGGGAATACAATATTCCAAAGGTGAAACAATATCCAGGAGCACTCTGGTGCAGGAGGAGAGAGAAAATGGGAATTTTTGGGAGGGATGCTGGATCCAAAAGCTGCTGGATATTTGATCCAAAGGGAATCAGGAGCTGCCTCTCCTAAATATTCCCCAGGTTTTTCCATGAAAAATAAGAAGAACCAGAAGAAAATTCGGGGTGAAACAAACCCAATCCCATCTTTTCCTGCTCAGCCTGAAGCAATATCCAGGGCACTCTGCTGCAGGAGGGCACATGGAAAATGGGAATTTTTGGGAGAGATGATCTAAAGTGAACCAGGGAACCAGGAGCTGCTTCTCCTAAATATTCCCCAGGTTTTTCCATGGGAGAAAAGGAGAATCAGGAGAAAATTTGGGATAAAGCAAACCCAATCCCAGCTTTTCCTACTCAGCCTGAAGCAATATCCAGGGCATTCTGCTGCAGGAAGGCAAATGGAAAATGGAAATTTTTGGGAGGGATGATCCAAAGGGAACCAGGGGCTGCCTTTCCAAAATATCTCCAGGTTTTTCCATGAAAAAAATCCGGGAAACTGGAATGGGGTTGTGGTGTCAGGATGAGCTCCAGAGCCCCGGGGAAATGTCCATGGGAAAGGCTGGATCAGCATCAGCTGCAGGGAGACTCCACAGCTGATCCCTCAGCCCTCTTCCCATGGAAAATTCCCACATATTCCCACTCTGCTGTGCTAATCCTGGCGTGCCCAGCCTCAAACCATCACTGGGAAGTTTCCCTTTACACAAATCCTAGAGGAACCAAAAGAAGGTTTGTGGGATTCCCTCTCCCAGTTATCCCTGATTTTAAACCCAGCTCACTTCTCTATTCCAAAGGGGAAAAAATTTGGGATGTTAAACCCAAAGGAAGTTAAACAGAGTTCAGGCACAGCAGGGAAAAGGCCACAGCTCTGAAGGATCATCCCTGATCCACCAGGATGTTTCTGGATCCCACGCAGAATTCTGAACACAACAATTCCTTTGGGGAAAGGAAGGGATGGGTGAGACTCCCCAGGTAAATCCAGGAATCACCTTCCCCTGTCACCCCACCAGCCTGCCTTGGTAATTCCAGTTTGGCAGGAATTCTGAGAAAGCTGGAAAACTTCTGGATGCTAAAATTTGATGGGAACAGATTCAGAAACAACCAACAACATCAATTAAAAAAAAATAAGAAATATATATATATATCTCCCACTCAGCTCCTGAAATCTGTGGGAAAAGAAAGCCTTGGTCAGGAAATCCCTGAACTTTGCTTTGGATTTGGAAAGGAAGTTTTCCATTATCCTTGACCTGGGATTTGTTTCCAAAGCCCTTGGCCACCTACAGAGAGGAGTTTTCTCTCTCTGGAGACTCTGAGCAGAAATATTTGGAATATTTCGTGGAGCAGGGCTGGAAATTGTGGCATTTTCTGGGTGTTGTGGGGGCTGCTGCTCTGAAAACTCTGGGATTTGTTTCTTCCCTGGAAGAGCAAAGCTTTGGAAAAGCTGCCCAGAGAAATGATGGAATTACTGTCCCTGGAAGTGTTCAGCAAAGCTGGATATTCATGGAATTATGGAATGGTTGGGGTGGAAAGGGATCTTAAGGATAATTTAATTCCAGCAGGGACACCTTCCACTGTGCCAGGGTGTTCCAGCCTTTCCCAGGACTCTTCCAGGGATTTGGCCTCTGGATGAGGCTCCTGTGGGAAGGTTCCTGATCAAGGAAAACTTTTTTTTCCAGAAGGTTGGGATGGGGATTTCAGCAGGGAACTGGAGCAGCCTCCTGGAATTGTGGCATTCCCTCCATTTCCCTCTCCTCCCTGTCCCTGGAAAACCCACAGAGCTGATCAACACCCTAAACATCTCACAAATTCCCTGAAAAGAAATATCTCATAATTTTCCTAAAAATATATATCTCCTAAATTCCCTGAAAAGAAATATCTCATAAATTCCCTAAAAAAAAAAACCTCCTAATTCCCTAAAAAGAAATATCTCATAATTTCCTATAAATACATATTTCCTAAATTCCCTGAAAAAAATCTCATAATTCCCTAAAAAGAAATATCTCAAAAATAAATATCTCACAAATTCCCTGAAAAGAAATATCTCCTAAATTCCCCCCCCCCAAAAAACCTCCTAATTCCCTAAAAAGAAATATCTCACAAATTCCCCAAAAATACATCTCTCCTAAATTCCCTGAAAAAAAATCTCCTAATTCCCTAAAAAGAAATATCTCATAATTCCCTAAAAATACACATCTCCTAAATTCCCTAAAAAAACCCCTCCTAATTCCCTAAAAAGAAATAGCTCATAATTCCATAAAAATACGTATCTCCTAAATTCCCTAAAAAAATATCTCCTAATTCCCTAAAAAGAAATATCTCAAAAATAAATATCTCACAAATTCCCTGAAAAGAAATATCTCCTAAATTCCCCAAAAAAAAACCCCAAAAACCCTCCTAATTCCCTAAAAATCTCACTAATTCCCTAAAAATACATATCTCCTAAATTCCCTGAAAAAAATCTCCTAATTCCCTAAAAAGAAATATCTCAAAAATAAATATCTCACAAATTCCCTGAAAAGAAATATCTCCTAAATTCCCTAAAAAGAAATATCTCCTAATTCCCTATAAATACATATCTCCTAAATTCCCTGAAAAAAAAATCTCCTAATTCCCTAAAAAGCAAATATCTCAGAAAAGAAATATCTCACAAATTCTTTCCTTTCCTGATCCATGGGAGCCAGAGTGGATTCCCCACCAGGATAAATGGTGGATTTCCCACCAGTTCAATCCCAAGAGCCTCTCTCAGCTCCATTCCAGCCTTTCCAAATTCATTCCCTGCCTTTGGATCCAGCCCTGGGATGAGGAGGAGCAGATCCAGCTGGGATCCAGCACAAAATGTTTGAATCCTGGAGCTGCTGCAGGAATTTAAGACAGGATTTTAAAAAGTGCAGAACAAAATTTTCCCTTTTCCAAGGTCCATCCCATTTCCCAACCTTGTACAGGAAAAGAATCCTCTTTCCCCCCCCCCAAACTGAGCAGGAATTTACAGTTCAGCCTTCCTTTATTCCCACAATTCTGGGAATTAGAATTCCCACCTGCCTCTTTTAAATGCTTTGCACTATGAGAGGAATCTGCCAGAGAAGGGAAGGAAATGGAATTAAAAATTCCATTTAAAAATTGATCAGCTCTGGCTCCTGGGAATTCCAGGAAAAGCAGCATCCCAACATTTCCTGCAGACAAGGGCAGGAAGGAGAAATAATATCCATTAAAAAGAGGGAAAGAGGGGTGGGAGCCTGAACTGGGTCAGAAAAATCCCTTGGTTGCACTTTCCATGTGTTTATTTTGGAGAGATGGAGCACAGGATTATCCTGATCCATAACTGGGGATATTCCCAAAAAATGCTGCTGACCCAGGGAGCAGAACCGGTTCAGGCAGGCTTGGTTCTCCTTCTGGAGATTCCCATTCAGGAGATTCCAGGTTTATTCCAGTGGAAATAGCCCAGAGTTTTTAGGAAATTTTGGTTTTTGGGGCTCTGGAATCACAGCACCCTCAGAGGGCCTGCACATCCATGGAGATGCCTGGAAAATATGGATCAGCCACCTGGAAACCAGAGAACACAGAATTCCTCTTGGAAATTCCAGAATTCCTCTTGGAATTTCCAGAATTCCTCATGGAAATTCCAGAATTCCTCATGGAAAATGAGCTCAGCCAGAGGCAGAGCCAGGCCCCAGCTCTCCAATTCCCACATTTCTGTGCTCTGCTGGGAACTGAGTCTGCACATCCATGTGGATGTCTGGAAAATATGGATCAGCCACCTGGGAATCAGCTCTACACTCAGATTTCCTCATGGAATTCCCAGATTTCCTCATGGAATTCCCAGATTTCCTCACAGAAAATGATCACCAGCAGAGGTAGAGTCAGGTCCCTGCTGTGTCCCCAAATCCCACATTCCCACAGTCTCAGGACGTTATTGAGCCCCCAGATCATTTTTGCTGGATCATCCTTTAGGATCATTGGAGCCCAGCACCCTGTTCCCCAAATCCCACATTCCCATGTTCTCAGGACATTTTGGAAGCCCCAGGATAATTTCTGCTGGATGATCCTTTAGGATCATGGACTCCAGGACTCTGTGTCCCCAAATCCCACATTCCCACATTCCCATGCTCTCTGACATTATTGAACTCCCAGGATCATTTCTGTTGGATGATCCTTTAGGATCACTGGAGCCCAGCACTCTGTGTCCCCAAATCCCACATTCCCATGTTCTCAGGACATTTTGGAACCCCAGGATCATTTCTGCTGGATGATCCTTTAGGATCATGGACTCCAGGACTGTGAGTCCCCAAATCCCACATTCCTGTGCTCTCTGGACATTATTGAACCCCAAGATCATTTTTGCTGGATGGTCCTTAAGGATCATTGAGCCCAGCATTGTGTGTCCCCAAATCCCACATTCCCATGTTCTCAGGACATTTTGGAACCCCAGGATCATTTCTGCTGGATGATCCTTTAGGATCATGGAGCCAGGACTGTGTCCCCAAATCCCACATTCCCACACTCTGAGGACATTTTGGAACACCAAGATCATTTTTACTGGATCATCCTTTAGGATCATGGAGCCCAGCAACCTGTGTCCCCAAATCCCACATTCCCTGTGATCTCTGGGACATTTTGGAACCCCAGGATCATTTCTGCTGGATGATCCTTTAGGATCATGGAGCCCAGCACTGTGTGTCCCCAAATCCACACTTGTAAATCCTTCTGGGATCAGGATTCCACCACTTCCTGTGCCAAGCCTGGATATTCCTTTCAGGAAAAACTTTTCCCTGTTCTCCAATCTCAGCCAGTCCTGGCACAACCTGAGGATGTTCCCATTATCCTTCCCCCATTCCCTGGCAGCAGAGCCTGACTGTTCCTACCTGGAAAAACCAGAAGGTGAAGCAGATCTGAACATCCTTAAAATTCCAGAAAGAGGGAAAAGCCTGGGAATACTCCAGGGAAAGCTTTGCCTGGCCTGCATTAAGTGCTTTGCAGGGCTCTGCTGATGCAAAGCAGCTGGAGCTGGGTCATTCCCATGAAAAACCCTCTGGGATGAGCCAAACCTCACACGTGGGGCTGGGAATATCGGGAATGTGCCCCTGCTCGGGTCACTGAGGGGTGTCCTTGGAACGCTGGAAGTGCCTGGCAGCTCCAGGCTGGGAATTTGCAATCCCAGGCAGCGCTGGAGAGTGCAATTCCACGGTTAAAACTCCGGGAGTTGCAAAACAAAGGAGAAGCAGCCCGGCTGCAGGGGAAGAGCTTTTGTTCTGCTTGGGAAAGGGGAGGATTTGTTGACAGCCCCGGGATTGCCTTCCAGCCAGGAACACTCAGAGAATCCCACAAAATGTGGGATCCTTTATCCAGAGCTTCCCTGTCCTCGGGGGTTTGTCCTTCTGGGATGGAGACATCAGCTCGTCCCGCCCTGCAGTCATCACCAGCCTCTGGAAAACATCCCGTGGTCTGTCCAGGACAGACTGACTGAGCCCTGCTCGCCTTCAGAAAAAATAAAAAAAACCAGATCCTGATCTGTTTTCCTCAGAATCCCAAAATTCTTCAGGTGGGAAAAACCCCTTGATGGAGTCCAGCTCCGCCCCTGTCCCCAAATGACACATCCACAACTTTTTAATCACTCTGGGAATGGGGGATTTAAATCCCTGGGCAGCTGGAATTTAAATTCCAGGAAGGAATTTTCCCAATATCCCACCCTGAGGCCATTCCCTCTCCTCCTGCCCCTGTTCCCTGGAAGCAGATCCTGATTCCCTCAGCTGCCTGCTCCTGCCAGGGAGTTTGGAGATGCAGGAGGTCCTTCCTGAGCTCATTTTCTCTAGAAATCCTCATCCTCATCCTCCTTTTCTGGGAATTTTCCTTCAGTCAGGAGGTAAAACTGGGCTGGGGGGATTTGGGAAAATCCTGGCCCTGCTGAGCTGTTGGAAACACAGATCTATGGGAAGCACTGAGCCCATTTTCCTAATTAAAGGCAGCATCAGCTCTGTTTTAATGACTTTGATGAGGTTCTGGAGCTGACAACCAATCCCTCCCTTCCCAGTATTCCAGCCTCACCATCCTCCCAGGAATCTTCTGACTTTTAACCCCATTTCCTTCCCAGCAATCTGAGGTCACCCCAGCCAATCCCTGAGGGACTGAGGAAGGGTTTTTCCCTCTCCTTTCATGTGTTGGGAGTTGGGATCATGTGTCCCCTTGATCTCCTCCAGCCCAGACGTCTCCCTGTCTCCCCTCTCCTGGTCATGGATCACGAGATCCTGCTGCTCCAGGACACAGGGGTTGGAAAAATCCCAGGATTCTCCAAGGCTGCACCAACAGTCAAGATTTCCCCAGGTGGAAGGGGAGGATCCTTGGAATCCAGGTGAAAAAACCAAAATCTGGGATTTTCCAGCCTTGGATGCCTCTGTGTTCTCAGGGACGTTTAAAGAAAACTTCTGGAGGGGTTTCTGCAATGATTCCTCTGGTCATAAAGGGATTTATGGGAAAGAAATCCAGGCATGGAATGTGCAAATGAATGTTAAACCATGGCCTGAGGGAGGGATGTTTGATCCAAATGGAACCAGGAGCTGCCTCTCCTAAATATTCCCCAAGTTCACAGGTTTTTCCGTGAGAAATAAGGAGAATCAGGGGAAAATTTGGGATAAAACAAACCAAATCCCAGTTTATCCTGCTCGGCTGAGGAGTGTGAAACAATATCCAGGAGCACTGTGGTGCAGGAGGAGAGAGAAAATGGGAATTTTTGGGAGGGATGCTGGATCCAAAAGCTGCTGGATATTTGATCCAAAGGGAATCAGGAGCCGCCTCTCCTAAATATTCCCCAGGTTTTTCCATGGGAGAAAAGGAGAATCAGGAGAAAATTTGGGATAAAGCAAACCCAAACTCAGCTTTTCCTGCTCAGACTGAAACAATATCCAGGGCACTCTGCTGCAGGGGAAAAGGGAAAATGGGAATTTTTGGGAGGGATGTTTGATCCAAAGGGAACCAGGAACTGCTTCTCCTAAATATTCCCCAGGTTTTTCCATTAGAGGAAATGAAAATCAGGAGAAAATTTGGGATAAAGCAAACCCAATCCCAGTTTATCCTGCTCAGCTGAGGAGTGTGAAACAATATCCAGGAGCACTGTGGTGCAGGAGGAGAGAGAAAATGGGAATTTTTGGAAGGGATGCTGGATCCAAAAGCTGCTGGATATTTGATCCAAAGGGAATCAGGAGCTGCCTCTCCTAAATATTCCCCAGGTTTTTCCATGGGAGAAAAGGAGAATCAGGAAAAAATTTGAGGTGAAACAAACCCAATCTCATCTTTTCCTGCTCAGCCTGAAGCAATATCCAGGGCACTGTGGTGCAGGGGGAAAGGGAAAATGGGAATTTTCAAGAGGGATATTGGATCCAAAGGAAACTGGGAGCTGCCTCTCCTAAATATTCCCCAGGTTTTTGCATGGAAAAAAAGCAGAATCAGGAGAAAATTTGGGATGAAGCAAACCCAATCTAAGCTTTTCCTGCTGAGCCTGAAGCAATATCCAGGAGCACTCTGGTGCAGGGGGAAACGGAAAACGGGAATTTTTGGGAGGGATATTTGATCCAAAGAGAACCAGGAGCTGCTTCTCCTAAATATTCCCCAGGTTTTTCTGTGAAAAATAAGGAGAACCAGAAGAAAATTTGGGATAAAGCAAACCCAAACTCAGCTTTTCCTGCTCAGCCTGAAATGATATCCAGGAGCACTGTGGTGCAGGAAGGCAAATGGAAAATGGGAATTTTTGGGAGGGATATTGGATCCAAAGGGAACCAGGAGCCTCTCCTAAATATTCCCCAGGTTTTTCCATGGGAGAAAAGGAGAATCAGGAAAAAATTTGGGATAAAGCAAACCCAATCCCAGCTTTTCCTGCTCAGCCTGAAACAATATCCAGGGCACTGTGGTGCAGGGGGAAAGGGAAAATGGGAATTTTCAAGAGGGATATTGGATCCAAAGGAAACCAGGAGCTGCTTCTCCTAAATATTCCCCAGGTTTTTCCATTTAAGAAAACGAAAATCAGGAGAAAATTTGGGATGAAACAAACCCAATCCCAGCTTTTCCTGCTGAGCCTGAAGCAATATCCAGGAGCACTGTGGTGCAGGGGAAAAGGGAAAATGGGAATTTTCGGGAGGGATATTTGATCCAAAGAGAACCAGGAACTACCTTTCCAAAATATCTCCAGGTTTTTCCATGAAAAATAAGGAAAATCAGGAGAAAATTTGGCATGAATCAAACCAAATCCCAGCTTTTCCTGCTCAGCCTGGAGCAATATCCAGGAGCACTGTGGTGCAGTGGGAAAGGGAAAATGGGAATTTTCGGGAGGGATATTTGATCCAAAGGAAACTGGGAGCCTCCTCTCCTAAACATTCCCCAGGTTTTTCTGTGAAAAATAAGGAGAACCATAAGAAAATTTGGGATAAAGCAAACCCAATCCCAGCTTTTCCTGCTGAGCCTGAAGCAATTTCCAGGGCACTCTGCTGCAGGGAAAATGGAAAATGGGAATTTTCGAGCAGCTGCGGAAGCTCCGGCGCTGCCGGGCCCAGTTCCTGCCCTAATGATCCCTCACATCCATTAACTGGGATTCCTTTCCCCCCATCCCTCCCAGCCTGGCTCATTTGGAGGGAGCAGAAAGCTTCCCTGGCCAGGCTCCATCCAGCCCAGGGACAGGAGTTCTCCCAAGGGAATTCCAGCCCCATCCTTGTTTTTCCCTCAGATTCCTGCTGTGCCTCTGCTGCTCTCAGAGCTCTTGGCATTCCCAAGTGCCACATCCACGTGAGTGTTAAATCCTCCTGTGCCAGGGCTGGAGGAGCTTTTCATGAGGAATATTCCCAATATCCAACCTGAGCCTGCTCTGGCACAGCTGGAGGTTTTCCCTCTTCTTCCATCGCTGATTTTTTGGAAGAAGGGACCAAGCCCCACCTGACTGCAGCTGAATTTAGGGAATTGTAGGAAGTGAGGAGGATTTGGCAGCTGGATCTCAGAGTGTCCCTGAATTTCACAGCTCTGGATCCACGGGGGATCCTTCCCAAGTGGAAATCATTCCTGCCCTGCCCTGAGCCACTCAATCCCCAAAATCCACCCAAACCTGGCTCAGGGCCCAGCAGTTGCCTGGGAAGTTGTTTTGGGCAGAATTCCCTGGATGCTTCCAAAGAAGCTGAAAGAAAGGAGTTGGAGGAAGGAGGGAAGAGCCAAAAAAACAAAAAAAAAAAAAAAAAAAAAAAAGGGAAGGAGCTTCTCAAAGTTCAAAGTCACCCCAGGTCCTGAAATGATGAGCAGGGGTGGAGCCATCCAAAGGTTGAACACCCAGCCCAGGGTGTTTCCATGGAATGAGCAGCAGGACACACAAAATTCACAAAACTCCATGGGATGAGAACTCTGAAATGCCACAGGAAAAACCTCCATGGTTTATAAAAGTTGGATTGAGATGAAATATTCTCATCCTGTTTTCCTGTGGGTCAGCTCCTGCTGTTCCCATGCCATGATCCCAAATTTCCCTCCAGAACTGGAGTAATCACTGGGATTTGGGGTTAAAAATTGGAGGTTTCAGATCCTGGCAGCCTGAAGGGAATATTTGGGATTAATTGTGGACTGAGTGGAGGCTTTCAGCTTTTATCCATCTTTTTTTGGGAGATGTGGACCTTGTCTCATAAGCAGTGTCTGTTAATGATGAATTAATGGGAAATTAATGTTAATGGGAATTTCTATCCATCTTTCTCCAATCTCTCCATGCCCAATGGAGCTGAGCTCAAACCCAGAGAGGCACAGCCTGCGACAGGAGATTTTATTTGTGCTTCCAGATGTTTCTGAGAATATTCCTGGGATTGGACCAACCACTCTCCAGCATTCCATGAAAATGCAAGGGGATGACAGGGATGTGCCATGATTTTCCCAGAAATCCCTGCTCAACTGGGTCTTTTCCTTCCGACCTTTGAATTTCATTTACAGCCAGATAAATTCCTGAATTCTGGATGTTTTTTTCCCCTTACCAAAAACATTTTTGACTTTTGATCTCATGGAATCATCAAGGTTGGAAAAGACTCTGTTAAATCTGGAGTCCAATATTCGGGAGAAAAAGAAGGACACAATTCCCACCCTTGCTGCAGTCTGGGCGGGGATTTTTATTGGGTTAAAAACAAAATTACTGCACATTTGGTGCGGGAATTGGAAATCTCTGGAAATCTTGGAGCAAATTCCACCAAATCCAGAGCTGTCCCAGCAGCTCAGTGTCCTGGGCTGTGATACAGGATGTGCCAGAAATGTGGATTCTGTCCCCATCTGTTAAACCAGCTGGGGCAGTGACCCTGATCTCCTGGCACATATTCTCTGCTAATGGGCCAGCTTTAAACCAGCTGGGCAATCATCTTTATCTTTCCCACAGCCCATCCTCCCTCCAGGAGATATCTCCTGTTCATGGCCATGGAGTCCCAGGGCATGACTGATAAAATTCCATCATCCCACTGGGAGATGCTCCAGCCAGGGGAGGAGCCAAGCCTTTCCTACCCAGATAAAAACTGAGATTTTGGACACCAAGGCACCTTCTTTCCACTGGATTCCAGAGGAAAGCCAGACCTTTCCACATCATCCCTGGAGCTTCAGAGGAAACTGCACCTTCTCCAGGAGCACTGCTCCAGCTGAACCACATCTGCCCCTGCAGGAGGATGCAGCCACCATTGAATGGGACTGCTGCCAACACCCTGACTGACTGACGGGTGCCAGCTTGGATTCTGACTCTGGCAGGGTTTGGGACTGTTCTTTGTAATACTGTATTGCTATTTTAATTTTCCTAGTGAAGAGCTGTTATTCCTAATTCCCACATCTTTGCCTGAGAACCCCTTAATTTCAAAATTATAATAATAATTTGGAGGGAGGGGATTTACATTCTCCATTTCAAAGAGAAGCTGCTGCCTTTTTTGGCAGACACCTGTCCTTAAACCAGGACACTCAGTCAACAAAGACAAGCCCTGCTTGTGAGGGTGCTGCTCCCTTTCCAGGGGCTGTTCTCTGACAGCAAAATCCCAACTCCTGCTTTTCCAGAGGCTGCTGCAAACGAGGTGTCGAGTGCTACTTGATGCTCCACGGCTTCCCCTGGTCCCCAGCCAGCTCTGCCTTCCCTGGGAAGGTTTCTTGGACACCCTGGGTGCCTCTGGATGACTCCAAGGGATGAATGGAGCCTTCAGTGCCTCCATGGAAAGATCTGGATCCCTCCCCGGGAGCTCCATGGAGAAATTCCCACCACGGAGACACCCCAGGATGACACGGGAGCAGGGCACGAGGGATGGAAAAAATTCCAGCCAAGAGGAACCAGGAGCAGCTGGAGGAGAAGGCAGCTTCCTCATCACCCTAATTATGCTAATTATCCTAATTAATTGTCCTGCTGGGAGATGCTCTCTCAGCTCCTTGGAATATCTGGGCTCACTTAGTCCAGGGTGGTCTCTGAGAGACAACAAGGAGACATTTGGGGTTTGGGAAGGGATTCCTGGCTGGGAGGGTGGGGAGGGGCCGGGATGGAATTCCCAGAGAAGCTGTGGCTGCTCCTGGATCCCTGGAATGTCCAAAAAAATTGGAAAAATCTGGGATAGTGGGAGGTGTCCCTGCCCTTGGGAATGGGATGAGTTCAAGGTCCTTCCAACCCAAACCATTCCAGGATTTTGCTGATTCCTTTCAGATCTGGGACAATCCCCCTGATGCCCTTCAGGACCCATTTTTGGAATATTTTAAAATTTAATTCATGCCCAAAACACAGCTCTTGTTCATTCCAAAGGTGCATTTCCCAAACCTGACCACAAAAACTCTGACATCCAAATTTTCCCACTGTGAACACCACAGATGCAACAAAATCCCAAAACACAGAACAAATCCCACCCATTCCCTGCTGAGGCATTTCCAGGAGAATCCCTGTTCCTGTACACACAAATCCCCACAGGAATTAAAATGTGCATTTTTGGGATCTTTCTAATTTGCCCTGGCACTTCCCTCTACCCCACAGTGGCCAACTGGATAAGGTGAAAAAAAACCCAACCAAACAGCAAAAGAGCTTTTAATTCCAGGAATTCCCCCCAAATCTTGGATATCTCCTTTGTGAGCTGCTTCCAGAGGGGGAATTGCTGAAGGACACCCAGGAAAGAGATAATAGGATTTCCTTACTATTTTTCCCCTTTAAGGACAGGGGTGAATGTCAGGATTTAGGGTTCTCATTCTTTTCTGTGCTGGGTTTCAGGAGTGGTTTTCCTCCAGCCTCGATTTCCAGAGTTATTTATGGAGAGATACAAAATTCCCAATTAAAATTTACCTGCCCTGGCAGCAGGAAGAAGCTGGAGATGAATTCCAGAGTGGCAGAGTAAGGGGACAAAAGGGAAAATAAATCAAGGTAAAGGCTCAGATTAAAAAACAGGAGTCCTCTCCTCCCGGGATCGTGGAGCAGAGCTGGGAAATCCATGGAAAAGTTTCGTTTTCCTTTCCTTTCCTTTCCTTTCCTTTCCTTTCCTTTCCTTTCCTTTCCTTTCCTTTCCTTTCCTTTCCTTTCCTTTCCTTTCCTTTCCTTTCCTTTCCTTTCCTTTCCTTTCCTTTCCTTTCCTTTCCTTTCCTTTCCTTTCCTTTCCTTTCCTTTCCTTTCCTTTCCTTTCCTTTCCTTTCCTTTCCTTTCCTTTCCTTTCCCTTTCCCTTCCCTTTCCCTTCCCTTTCCCTTCCCTTTCCCTTCCCTTTCCTTCCCTTTCCTTCCCTTTCCCTTCCCTTTCCTTCCCTTTCCCTTCCCTTTCCTTTCCCTTTCCTTCCCTTTCCTTCCCTTTCCCTTTCCCTTTCCCTTCCCTTTCCCTTCCCTTTCCCTTCCCTTTTCCCTTCCCTTTCCCTTCCCTTTCCCTTCCCTTTTTTCCCTTTCCCTTTCCCTTCCCTTTCTCTCTTTTTTTTTCCCTTTCCTGAGGTTTATTCTTTTTTTCCCTCTTTAACCCTTTCCTTTCCCGCCTGGATTCCTGCTGGGAAGCCGCTGCTCCCGTTCCAGTGGGATGTTCTGGCTCCAGCAATGCCTCAAACCACAGGTATCCAACCCCATCCCGATCCCTGGAATGCTGCTTAATGTCGCGATTCACAGCCCCGGGCTGAGCCCGCCCCCTCCCCTCGGCCTCTGCAGACCCCCCCTCCCTTCTCTGTTCCCAAAAAAAACAAAAAAAACAAAAAAAACAGGAGGGAGCTGCCAGAGGTGCCAGCGGGATGGGTTTGGGATGGGATCAGGATGGGATGGGGATGGATTTGGGATGGGGACTGGGATGGGGATCGGGATGGGGTTTGGGATGGGTTTGGGATGGGACTGGGATGGGTTTGGGATTCTGGGACAACAAGGGCAGCTCTGTGTGGGGCACGGGGAGCCCTCAGGGAGTACTCCACGTGCTCCTGCTCCAGTGGGCACTTCCAGGACATCCCTCTTATCCCAGCACTTCCAGGATTTCCATCAATATCCCAGCACTTCCAGGATTTCCATTAATATTCCAGCACTTCCACGACTTCCCTCATATCCCAGCTCCAGACAATCAGCTCCAGGATCTCCCTCCTCTCCTGGATCCGGCCAGGCAGCTCCAGCATTCTCTCATCCCCCAAATCCAGCTGATCAACTCTGGGATTCTCCAAATCCCTTAAATCCAGCTGATCAGCTCTGGGAATTCCCAAATCCCCCAAATCCAGCTGATCAACTCTGGAATTCTCCAAATCCCCCAAAATCCAGCTGATCAACTCTGGAATTCCCTCATCCCCCAAATCCAGCTGCTCAGCTCTGGGATCTCCTCAATCCAACCACTCAGCTCCCACATTCCCTCCCTCCCCTCACTCCAGGGGTGCTGCAATCCTGGGAATCCTCCCAGCCAGGGGGATAAATCCTGGCAATACAGTGATTAAATCATGGAATTGTGGAATATTGTGTGTTGGAAGGGACATTTATAGGCCACTTTATCCATCCCCTCTGGAATGAGCAGGAAAATCAGGAAAATCTTCTAAGCAGGAAAAATAATCTAAAATGGCCCTAAAAAATCACCTAAGTGGCCCTAAAAGAGATTCCCCAAATCCCACAAATTATAATTCATTGATCATCTGTCCTCTTCTAGGCGGGGATTCCCAATATCTGGAATTTCGGGAGGGATGGGAGAACGGGGGATGCAGCTTCCAGGAGCGCTGGGAAGCGGGAGGAGCTGGGAATGTCCCTGCTGTGGCCCCGTGTCCCCAGCCCTGCCGGGGGTGACAGACGGGTCACCCCGGGGCGGTGCTGTCCTTATCAGCCCCTTATCAGCCTGGGGCTGCTGAGTCAGGGCAGCTGCGTTATCCCCCATGGAGATCCTCCCTGCGATCCCGTTCCCTGGCACCGACCCAAACACGGCAACTCTGCTGCTTTTCCACCACCCGGAGAAAAAAAATTTAAAAAAAAAGCTCCGGTGCCTCCCCTTTTTCCAGCAGCCTGAGTCACCTTTCTGCCTGGTGGCACAGAAATTTGGGAATACACAGCTCAGGGTGCTGATTTCCTGCTTCCAAACCTCCAAAATCCATGGAAAAGCCGTTAAAATTCAAGTTATTCAATGATGCTGAGGCAAAACCAGGAAGAAATTTGGGGAGCAGCGCAGGGAAAAAAAAAATTCCCGACCAATCTGCTTTAAATACTGGAACTCAATTTGCCCAAATCTCAGAGGTGCTGTGGCAGCTCCAAACGCACAACGGGATCCAGCCCTGTCCTGTGGCTTGGAAAATGCACTTTTGCAGCGTGTCCATCCTCCCTCCCAGGGCCGGGAGCGGGAGGGACATTCCCACCTCGCTGAGCCCCTCGTTGCTCTGCTTGAAATCATCTCATTGCCCGGGGCAGGAGGCACCAAGGAGATGCTGGAGATCGCCAGGCTTGGAGATGTGGCTGGAAAACCAGGATCTTTCCACTGGGAGAGTCCTCTCCCTTCCCATCCAACTGGGATCTCTCCACTGGGAGAATCCTCTCTTTTCCCATCCAACTCTCTCCATTGGGAGAATCCTTTCCCTTCCCATCCAGCTGGGATCAATGGGAGAATCCTTTCCCTTCCCATCCAGCTGGGATCAATGGGAGAATCCTTTCCCTTCCCATCCAACTGGGAGAATCCTTTCCCTTCCCATCCAGCTCGGATCTCTCCAGTGGGAGAATCCTCTCTCAATCCAACTGGAATATCTCAATTTGCAGAATCCTCTCCCTTCCCATCCAACTGGGATCACTGGGGGAATCCTCTCCCTTCCCATCACCCTCTTTTCACTGGGAGAATCCTTTCCTTTCCCATCCAGCTGGGATCACTGGGAGAATCTTTTCCCTTCCCATCCAACTGGGATCACTGGGATATTTCTCTCCCTTCCTATCCAACTGGGATAATCCTTTCCCTTCCCATCCAACTGGGATCTCTCCATCTGGAGAATCTTCTCCCTTCTCATCCAGCTGGGATCACTGGGAGAATCCTTCCCTTCCCATCCAGCTGGGATCTCTCCATCTGGAGAATCCTCTTCCTTCCCATCCAACTGGGATCACTGGGATATTTCTCTCCCTTCCTATCCAACTGGGAGAGTCCTCTCCCTTCCCATCCAACTGGGATAATCCTTTCCCTTCCCATCCAACTGGGATCTCTCCGCTGGGAGAATCCTCTCTTTTCCCATCCAACTCTCTCCATTGGGAGAATCCTTTCCCTTCCCATCCAACTGGGATCACTGGGAGAATCATTTCCCTTCCCATCATCCTCTTTTCACTGGGAGAATCCTTTCCCTTCCCATCCAGCTGGGATCTCTCCAGTGGGAGAATCCTCTCCCAATCCAACTGGAATCTCTCAATTTGCAGAATCCTCTCCCTTCCCATCCAGCTGGGATATTTGGGAGAATCCTTTCCCTTCCCATCCAACTGGGATCACTGGGAGAATTCTCTTCATCTTCCCATTCTCTCCAGTGGGAGGATCCTCTCCCCATCCAACTGGGATCTCTCCATCTGGAGAATCCTCTCCCTTCCCACCACCCTCTCTCCATCTGGAGAATCCTTTCCCTTCTCAACATTCTCTCCCTTCCCATCCCACCCAGACCTCTCCATTTGCAGAATCCCTTTCCTCCCCATCCCCAGCCCTGCAGGGACACCCTTGCTCTCCCATGGATGCACAAACACATCCCAGTTTTGTGCCAAATTCCATGGGTTTGTACAGCCAAGGGGAAAACACCCCGAGGCCCAGCCAGTCCTGGCCTTATCCCAATCCAGGGGTTATCCTGGATAAAAATTCCTGGGAAATCAGCACGTGGGAAACTCAGCTGTGTTGGGTTTGGGCTGGAAGGGGCCTGAAAATCAGAATAATTTTATGGGATCATCCCATTCCACGGGCAGGGACACCTCCCACTGTCCCAGGCTGCTCCCAGCCCATCCAGCCTGGCCTTGGGCACTTCCAGGGATCCAGGGGCAGCCACAGCTGCTCTGGGAATTCCATCCCAAAATCCCATCCATCCCTCACCTTTTCCAGTTTTAAGCCATTACAAACCCATATATAAACACCCTGCAAGTCCCACCTCTATCAGCTCCCTCCCACTTTTATTTTAGGGATCACTTTCCTGTATTTTCACTGAGTGGAGTCGAATTGCAACCCACAAAATAAAAGCTCCTTGTAATGGATATTGATCTGAGTCTCGGAATAAACCTGGGACAAGGAGGTTGTGTCCTTGCTCAGAGTCTCAAAGCCACTCAGGTTCCTCTGTGTGCAAGAAGAAACTGGATTGGGATGCAGGAACAGAGAAGGAAGTCAGGGGTTCAGGAAACTAAAGTGGGATTGATGGAAAGAATGAGGGAATCAGTCTGGAATTGTCAGTGAATTTTGGAATTTGATTTGTGCCTTTGAAAAATGAAAGATCTGAATAGTGGGATGAAGTTTAAGGTCCCTTCCAAGCCACTCCATCCCGAAATTCTGGGATTCTATGAAAGGAAATGAATCCTCAGCTCTTTGATAAGGTGCTTTAATTCTGAAGATCAATTAATTAATTAATGCCTCCATGATTTCCTGCAGCTGAGCATTCCCTGCCAGGTCCAGGTGTGTCCCTGAATTGTGTTCCAGACAATTCCCAGGTTTTGGGGTTATGGAAAATGAAGTAATGTGGGCTGGGTGGGAGTGAAGCTTTTTCCTTTGGGGGAATTCCATGTGCCCACAAGGATCAGGATTCAGCTCTGTGGCAAAAATGTTGGTTCTTTGTCCCCAGAATTGTGACAAAAATGATGGAGCAGGGTCTGATCTCGATGGGAGATGGAGCATGGGAATGGTGAAGGGAATGGAACAAATCCAGGCTCCAAGGGAGTTCCCAGATCCAGCAATCCCTCAGGAATATCCCACTCCAGCTCTGCTCCCAGCCCCGTTCCCAGGTTTGGGATGAGCCCAGGGATCTCCTGGGATGCTGCAATCCCAGGAGTCTCCAGCCAGGAGGATAAATCCTGGCAATAAAGTGATTAAATCATGGAATTGTGGAATAATCTGTGTTGGAAGGGACATTTAAAGGCCACCTTATCCATCCCCTCTGGAATGAGCAGGGACATCACCTGAAAGAGCCAGAGATTCCCCAAATCCCAGAAATCACAATTCATTGAGCATTTGTCCTCTTCCAGGTGAGAATTCCCCACAAATCCCTCAATCCATGAGAAGCATGAGCTGAATTTTGGGTGTTTTGTTAAAGACAGAAAAAAATTAAATTAAATTAAAAAAGACCAGAACAAATCCCATTTCAGTCCCAAGCAAAAACGAAGGGAAGGGAAGGGAAGGGAAGGGAAGGGAAGGGAAGGGAAGGGAAGGGAAGGGAAGGGAAGGGAAGGGAAGGGAAGGGGAAGGGAAGGGAAGGGAAGGGAAGGGAAGGGAAGGTTTTTTAAGGACACTCAGCCCTCCAACCCTGCCCTTCCAGACCCCAGTGGGGCTGTGTCTCCAGAAGAGCCCCGGGAATTCTCAGAGAGAGGGGGAGGGAGGCGGGAGCCGAGATAACATCGGGAGCCCGGATCAGCAGCGGGGCAGAAAAGCAGATAAGGAGCCTGGGCTGCTGAGTCAGCAATTCCTGACCCATCCCTGCCCCAGACACGGATCCAGGGATTGTTTTCCAGAGGCCAAGATTCCTTTGGATGTGTTTTTCTGGGAGAAGTTTGAACCTTTGGGATTGTTACGGTGGAAAGGCTCCAAATTTTGGGATTTGGGGGAAAGTTTGGAGAGGAAGGGGGATGGGATGGGATAATGGGATGGGATAATGGGATGGGATAATGGGATGGGATGGGATGGGATGGGATGGGATGGGATAATGGGATAATGGGATAATGGGATGGGATGGGATAATGGGATGGGGTCCATGTGTCCTCTCAGTGGGAAAAGCAGCCAGATCCCACAAAAACTCGGCAGAGGTTTTTGGGAATAACTTTCTGGGAAATAATATTTCTAGGAATAACTGCCCATAAATTCCCAAAGGAGCCCCCTCTACCTTCCCCACTCTCCCTAATGAATAACTTTGGAATTGCTGCTGGAAAAGCAGATTTGGGATCCAGCTGGAATGGGAATGGGGTGGGAGGAGTGTGGGGTCACTGCTCTGAAACCCCTCAGCAACTTCCATCCCTGGAATGGGATGGGATGGGATGGGATGGGATGGGATGGGATGGGATGGGATGGGATAATGGGATACGTGGGATGGGATAATGGGATGGGATGGGATGTGTGGGATGGGATAATGGGGTGGGATGGGATAATGGGATAATGGGATAATGGGATAAGGGGATGGGATAATGGGATGGGATGGGATAATGGGATCCGTGGGGTGGGGTGGGATGGGATAATGGGATGGGATAATGGGATGTGTGGGATGGGATGGGATAATGGGATGGGATAATGGGATGGGATAATGGGATGGGATAATGGGATGTGTGGGATGGGATGGGATGTGATCCATAGGATGTGATCCATGGGATGGGATCCATGGGATGGGATCCATGGGATGGGATAATGGGATAATGGGATGGGGTTTCCAGCGCCAGGACAGTTTCCCCCTCACCCCACAGCCGGGATTTCAGGCTGACAAAAGTCACCTTTGTGTCCCAAATCCCTGATCCATCTGGATCGAACGGAGGGAACTCCCCAAAGGCTGGGAATCCTCCAGCGGGACAATCCCAGCACAGCTCTGGGATGTCCCTCCGGGGCCAGGGGGGCCCTGGCGGCTCCAGCTGCTGTCCGGGGGATCCCTGCGGGCACAGCCGGGATAATCCCGCTGATCCCAAAAAACCCTGGGGCTATTTCTGGGCCAGCACAACCCAAACAACAACTGCTGCTCCCGGGGCTCAGCCCTGCTCCTGCTCCTCCTGCTCCTCCCCGGGCTCCACCAGCCCAGCGTGGATTTGCTGCAGTTTTCTTGCCCCCACTCAGGATTTTTGGTTTTCCCTTTGCTGCTGGAGAGGCTCAGATCAGGATTTCAGCTGATCCCGAGTGCAATACCAGCAGGAGTGTCCCTCAGAAATGTGGGAGCAGGAATGGGCTCCTTCCCAGGAATGTGCCCAGGAAAGGGCATTTCCCAGTGTTTGGGACCTGTCTTGGCTTAATGAAGTTGGGATTTCCATACAGGACTATTTATTACTTTTATTTTTGCTATTTTTGTAATTTTTATTATAATTTCTACTATTATTTTTATTATTTCTACTATTATTTTCATTATTTCTACTATATTTATATTTATATTTATATTTACATTTACATTTATATTTACATTTATATTTACATTTATATTTATATTTATATTTATATTTATATTTATATTTATATTTATATTTATATTTATATTATTCTTGTTCTTATTCTTATTCTTAATTTTATTCTCGTTCTTATTTTATTTTTAATTTTTATTATGGGTTGTATTCTGAGGATGAACATTTTCCTTCCTTCCTTCCTTCCTTCCTTCCTTCCTTCCTTCCTTCCTTCCTTCCTTCCTTCGGTGGATGCAGCTCCCTGGGGAATTTTCTCCAGGTGCCTGTGTGCCAGAAAAGATTCCAAATCCCCCAAAGATCCGGGATTGGGATTTTTGGGAGAGTCACAAAAGCAGAGGGAAATTCAGCGTCACCCAAACACCCTGAGCAGGGCCAGGGCTGGGATTGCAGCCAATAAAAAGTGGGAATTGTTCCTTTTCCCACCCATTCCCTTCCCAAAATTGGGATTTTCTTGTCCCAAGCCCTGCAGAAAGCTGCTGTGTTATTATTATTACTAATAATAATTAATTGATTGATTGATTAATCAGAATATCTCCTGCAATGGCACCAGGGCTGGGATCTCCCAGGCTGAGCAAAAGGAGGAATCAAAGGGAAAATAAAAAGGGTTGGAAGAGCAAACCTTGGAGATTTTGGCTCATTGAATGCCAGGATCAGGTTGCAAAGATCTTTTGGATCCTAAAATCCAACCATTAATGACACGGGGCGATTTTCCCTCTGCCAGCACCTCCCAAATAAAAATAATTCCCATGTTTTCCCTTCTCCTGAGCCCTGCTGGTGTCAGACCCGACGTTTAAAACTCCTTTTGACACCAAATTCTCCTCACGCCCGTCTTTGCAGAGCTCTCCACCTTAGGCCGGTCTTAATTCCTTAATCGTGGGACTAAAGAGCAGAATTACCTCCGCGTTTCCACCCAGCCGGGTGGAACCCACCCATTGTCCAGGCGGCGATCGGCTATTCCAGGGAAATGTTGGGAAGAATTCTCTGGATTGTCAGGAGAGCCTTTCCCCCACCCCAAATTTCCTTAAAATCCCACAACCGGGATTTGAGCCTCAGGGAAGGGCGCCCTGATTTCCCACACTTCTCTCTCCTTCCCAGATTTATTTTTTACTCCCGGTGCTGGGTTTCCCTCCCCGGCTGGGATGCAGAGGAAGGATCCAGCTCCCAATCCTGGGATATCCCAGCGGTGGGGAGAGGATTTCCCATCCCGAAATTCCCGTTGGAACACCGGGAATGGCAGCGCGGGGCTGGGGACGCTCCGGGCTCTGCCCCAGCCCAGAGATCCCGGGAATCACAATTCCAAGATTCCCAGGAATCAGCCAGGAATTGTGCCCTGGAATCCTGGAATCTCCTGATCCGAGCCCACGGCTGAGCCTGGCTCTGCTCGGCACGGGGGGAGCGCTTTAAACTCAGCCCAGAGCCGGGATTAAATCCCTGCATCCCCATCCTGCTCTTTTTCCCGTGGATTTTTCCTTGTTGCTCCTTAGGAAAGGGAAAATTTATGGCAGCAACTCCCTCAGAGCCACTGAGCAAATATCAAATGTATTTATGACCCCTTCATAAATAATGACAACAAATCTTCTAATGAATAATAATGACAACAAAAGTCTATAATGAATATTAATACACATTTTATAATAAATTGTAAAATAACAAATTTTGTAATAAATCCATAAAAATCTCTCCCTGCTGACCACTCTCTATCCCATTCCCTCTTTCCAAAGTCTGATTAAAAATCTGATTAGCTGGAAAAAGTAGCAGCAGCTCCAACAAAAACCAGACTTGAGGCGATTTTTGGATGGGGGTGACATTATCCTGCCTAAGGGGGGACACTCAGGATGTCAGGATGGATTTGGGAACCCTCTGGGAATCCCTTCTGCTGTCAAGAGTGGTTAGAAAAGTGTCTGAAAAAGGAGCTTAAACCTGGCCTAAGTAAACCAAGCAGGGTTTGGAGCAGCAGGACTGAAATCAGTAAAAAATCCAAAGGGAATTTTTTTGGGAAGGACCCACAGGATCAGCAAATCCAGGTCCAAGAGGGGCTTTAGGAAATTTCCTGAGTTTTTCCCAGCAAGTTCCACGGATTTCTCAGCCCTGTGGGATTCTGGAAGAGCTGCTCCCAAATTTTGCCCAGGTCCAGCTCACCCTGAGCCAGCCCTGGGGACATGGGGGCACCTCCCAGCTCATCCCTGGGATGGAAAGGATCTCTTGGGATGGAATATCCCAAAAAATCCCACTGTGGGTTCGAGGCAGCTGCTACTGGGTGCACTGGGAGAGAGGAGTGAGCTGGGAATGGGAATGGGAATGGGAATGGGAATGGGAGTGGGAGATGCAGCCTTGCCCAGTTTCTTTGCATCCCAAAATTTCCCCAGCTCCAGCCTGGCTGCTTCCCAATCCTGATTTTCCCAGTCCCAGGAATTTTGGAGCAGGTGCTGCAGGACCTGGATACGGCCCCAAAGTCAGGAGATGCTGATCCAGCCCTGAATTTGGGAAAAACCTCATCCATCCCTGAAATCCCAACAAATCTCCAAGTGGTTTGCCTGATTTCTCTAATTTTTGGAAGGTTTCTGCACACATTTAACAGGGATGGACTTGGACAGGGATTGTTTTCCAAGGGACTGATCCTTCTCATTCACTGAGGAGAAATTTCCTGCTGGAAAAGTTGGAAACGTCCCACTACCAGCTCTGCACAAGATTCCAAACCCCCAAATCCAGGGATAAGGCCCAGGCTGGTGGATCCTGGAGGGTCAGGTAGAACCTGACTGGAAGCAGAATGATCCAAATCTCAATTCCAATTCCAATTCCAATTCCAATTCCAATTCCAATTCCAATCCCAATCCCAATCCCAATCCCAATCCCATTTCCATCCCTCCTGGAGAACAGATCCCACTTTCCATGGGTGTCCTGCTCCTTCCTGGATTGGAAAATGCTGGGAAATGGGAGCAGGAGTGAGAATCCCAGGGATGGGGACAGCCAGGAGAGCTCCTGTCACAGCAGAATTCCAGCACTGGCTCCCATATCCAGTGGCTGATTCCCGAGGAAATGTCCCTGCTCTGCTTCCTGAAGGTTTTGGAGCTCCAGGTTTTAAAATCATCTCCCAGTTTGGATGGATTCATCCTGGTTTTCCTGCCTTGGAAAGCCTGGTGTGTGCAGGAAGGGGTGGAAAGTGCCAAGGAGCAAAGGGCTCCTACAACTTCCCTGTTTTCCCTGAATTTCATTCCAAAGGAAAGGCTCTGTTTCATTGGGATGAAGGAGATTTGCAGGGAAAGGAGATGGATTGGGAATGAAATTGTCTTGGAGGGGTGGAGAGGAAGGAAAGGGAAAGAGAGAAGGATGAAGGGGAAGGGAAAGGGAAGAAGGGAAAGGTAGAGGAAAGGGGAAAAGGGAAGGGGAAGAGGAAGGGAATGGGAAGAGAAGAAGTGAAGGGAAAGGAAAAGGAAGAAATGAAAAGGAAAAATATAAAAGGAAAAGGAATATGAAAAAAGAGAAAAAAGGAAAAAAAAACAAAAGAGAAATTAAAAAAATAAAAGCAGCATTAAAAAATCAAAAAGAAGGAAAAAAGGAAAAAAAAAAAAAGAAAAAAGAAGCAAAGTTGTCCTTTCTCCATCGGCAGATCCTGAAATCCTGCCCCAGCCGCTGTCCCTGATCCCTGTCAAAGCTCACACGTCCTGCCCGGAGGTTTCCAAGTGATCCCAACTCTTGGGAAGCACAGACATTTTCACGGCAGCCCCGGGAGCCCGCTGCACTCCCAAAAACCCCAACCAAGCTTTTTAATCCTTCAGGCAGGATCCGCACGGATCACCCGGGAAAATAAAATAAAAATAAAAATAAAAAATTAAAAAGAGAATTAAAACTGGGACTCACCAGCGCGTAAACGGAGCTGAGCACGGAGCAGCAGAGGATCAAACCCAGGCTGGGATACACCAGATATGATCCCATATCCAAGGGGCTGCTTCCAGCATCCAGCCTCGCGCAGGGAAGCAGGAGGAGGCAAGCTCGGAATTCCAGCGGCGCGGATTTCTCCTTGTCCTCCCCGCCGTGCCCCTCCAGCCCTGCGCGGTCCGCGCGATTTATTTGTATTTCTTATTATTTTATTTTTTGTTTGTTTGTTTGTTTGGCCGCCCAGTTTTCAGCCAGAGAGGCACATGACGAGAGATCCCGGTGCTTTTCCTCGTTTTCTCATGGCTGGAGTGGCGGGCAGCTCCCAAAATTCCGCGGCGGAGCCCATGGGGAGAGGCAGCGGAGCCGCTCAGCGCCGCGGCTCCCGGTGCCGCGGCATCGTCTGGGAGCCGGCGGGCGAAATCACATCCATATGGGCCCGGCTGCGCCTCGGGATCCCGGTTTTCTGCGGCTCCGGGAAGTTCAAATCATTTCTTTGTCAAACGCAAACACGGAGGAGGCAGCGGGAGAGGGAGGGAAGGAGGGAGGGAAGGAGGGAGGGAGCAGGGAGAGGGCTGGAAGGGGTGGGAGATGCGAGAGGGAGGGGGAACCTTTAACCACCGCTTTATTTTTAGCCGCAGTAATTTTATCTTTTCGCTCGCCGAGGGGACAAAAAACCCCCAAACTCCCCCCGCTCTCCGTCTCTTTTATTTTTGGGTTTTGCATTTTTTATTTTTTTTTTCCTCCCTCTCCTCCTCTCTCTGCCGCACGCAAACAAATCCCAAATTTCCAAAAAGCCTCAGAAAGTTGGGAATATTTTCCCTCCGCGTTTACCTTAGGTTCAGCGGTGGCACTGAGGGGGGGTTTTGCTGTCCCAAGAAATTGGTTCTGCCAGCCAGGGAATTCTCTGATTTTTAGGGAGAAATCGGGAATTTTTTCGCTTCCCTCTTCCTCTCTGCCTCCAAGGAGCTGCAGTTTGGAAAAGCCGATTGCAAACGTGGGGCTGAACATTCCCTGCCTCTCCTTCCACCCCTTCCCCGTCCTTTATTTCAGAGCATTTTGGGGGGTTTATTTAATTTATTCCCCCGGAGCAGAACCGCTTTTCCCTTCATTTCGAAATTGCCTGAAATCCTCGGGATTTGGGGTTATTTTGATTTGGGAAATTAATATATATATATATATATATATATTTATTTTTATTTTTTTTCCCCCTATCCACATGGGCGCACAGTTTTCCGGCAGATCCCAGGATCCCCGAAAATCGGGAAAAAGGGGTTTTGGAGCTGCCCAAGCTGAGCCCCCCCGAGCCCACCCCTCTCCTCCCAGCCTGGATTTCTCCAGCATTCCCAACTTCCAGAACTGGGATATCACACCCAGCTCAGCAGCAACTTTCATTCATAAAACCCCGCTGCAGAAAAAAAAAAAAAGAATTAAAAAAATCCCAACCCACCCGCTCCCCCCTCCCCAAATCGAGCTGCGGGGGGAGGGATTATTTGGGAATTGCGGAGGGATCCAGCATTCCCTGCTGGTTTTTCCTCGCCGGGAGGAGAAGCGAGGCTGGGAAAGGGTTACAGAGCCTGCCAGGGATGCACCACGCGGGCAAACACAGAGAGGCGCCGGGCTCGGGGCTGACTCACTCAACTCTACAAATCTAACTCCCAGCCAGTTTTTCCTTGTTTTTTCCCCTTTTTCCCCCTTTATTCCCGCTTTCCTCGCGGATATTTGGGAGTTGCACGGCAGCGAGGAGCGAAAAATTCTGGTCTCTCCTCTCTCGGGGAGCAGACGGTAAAAACATCAAGTTTTCGCTGCGAGAATTTCTGGGTTATTTAAAAAGAAAAAAGAAAGAGGAGAGGGAGAGAGAAAAAAAAAGAAAGAAACCCCAAACTCTCCGCTCGCTCTGGTTGGTTTTTTTTTTTAATTCCCGTTTTTTTTTCCCAGCTCCATGGCCGTGAATGGGAGCCTTGAGCTGGGTTTATGAAAGGCTCTTTCCAAGCGAAGGTAGAGCTGGGCTTCCTGTGAGAGGCAGAGAGGGGAAGGGATGAAAAAAGGGCCGCTCTTGGTGCGATCCCTGCCTCCTCCTCTTCCTCCGCCTCCTTCTCCGCCTCTCGCTGCAATCCCGAAGGATTCCCCGGCGGCGCGGGGATCCCGCAGGGATGAGCGGCCCCGGGCCCGGCTGGGATTGCAGCGGATCCGGCGCGGATGGGCTGGAGGGAAGGGATGGGCTCTGAATTTATCCCGTCCCGCTGATCCCGCAGATCCCGCTGATCCCATCCCATCGCACTGATCCCATCCCGCTGATCCCACTGATCCCACTGATCCCATCCCGCTGATCCCACTGATCCCACTGATCCCACTGATCCCATTCCACTGATCCCGCTGATCCCACTGATCCCACTGATCCCGCTGATCCCACTGATCCCACTGATCCCATCCCATCCCACTGATCCCATCCCACTGATCCCATCCCATCCCACTGATCCCATCTCATCCCACTGATTCCACTGATCCCACTGATTCCACTGATCCCATCCCATCCCATTATCCCATCCCACTGATCCCCATCCCATTATCCCATCCCATTATCCCATCCCATTGATCCCATCCCATTATCCCATCCCCATCCCCATCCCATCCCATCCCATCCCCATCCCATCCCATCCCATCCCATCCCATCCCATCCCATCCCATCCCATCCCATCCCATCCCATCCCATCCCATCCCATCCCATCCTATCCCATCCCATCCCATCCCCAGGGATGGAAGTTGCTGAGGGGTTTCACAGCAGTGACCCCACACTCCTCCCACCCCATTCCCATTCCAGCTGGATCCCAAATCTGCTTTTCCAGCAGCAATTCCAAACTTATTCATCAGGGAGAGTGGGGAAACTTGAAATTCCTTTGGGAATTTCTGGGCAGTTATTCCCAGAAATATTATTCCCAAAAACCTCTGCGGGGTTTTTGTGGGATCTGGCTGCTTTTCCCACTGAGGAGGGTTTGGGGGAATCCTCCCCAGGGATTCCCAGGATCTCTGTGGGTTTAGGGCCGCAGCAAATCCGGGCTCAGGGATCCACAGGCCTTGGGAAAAGGGGGAAAACTCCACTGCAGCATCCCAAGTTTCCTTGGAGAGAGGGGGAAGCAGGGAAAACCTCATCTCTAGGTTTATAAATATTAATAAAAAAGGATTTTATTTGGGCTTTGTGCAGAAATTTCAGTGCCAGGAGGGAATGGGAATAAACTGGGAATGGCCACATCCAGGTTTTTGGTGCCCTCATCTCCAGGGATTGATCCAGGGATGCTTCTGATCCCATTTGGTTTTCTACATATTTTATAATTTAGGGATATTTTATTATTTAAAGAAATTTTATTATTTATAATTTATTACTTTGATTTTTTTATTTATTATATATTTGTTTGCTATTTATTTGTTGTTTATTTGTCTATTTATAATTTATTTATTTCAAATTAATTTATTGGGACTGATTGAGAATTTCTTTATTTAAACTGCCTTTATTATTTCTGTGTTTACATTGATTTTATTCCTCCCCCAAATTAAAGGGATTAAAGGGAGATAACACTGAACTGCTGGAGCTGCACAAGGAAATTATTCCCAGTTTAACCCTGGCATAAAACTGGCAATTTTCCCAGTTTAACCCTTCCATAAGAAAGGATTTTTCCCCAGTTTAACCCTGGCATAAATCTGGGATTTTTTCCCAGTTTAACCCTTGTACAAGACTGAGAATTTTCCCAGTTTACCCTGGCAAGAAAGGCAATTTTTTCTCAATTTAACCCTTCACAAGAAGCAAAATTTCCCAGTTTAAACCTGGAATAAAACTGGGAATTTTCCCATTTTAATCCCGACATAAGGAGGGAATTTTTCTCAGTTTAAACCTGGAATAAAACTGGAATTTTCCCATTTTAATCCCGGCATAAGGAGGGAATTTTTCCCAGTTCAAACCTGGAATAAAACTGGAATTTTCCCATTTTAATCCCGGCATAAGGAAGGGAATTTTTCCCAGTTTAAACCTGGAATAAAACTGGAAATTTTCCCATTTTAATCCCGGTATAAGGAGGGAATTTTTCCCAGTTTAAACCTGGAATAAAACTGGGAATTTTCCCATTTTAATCCCGGCATAAGGAGGGAATTTTTCCCAGTTCAAACCTGGAATAAAACTGGGAATTTTCTCATTTTAATCCCGACATAAGGAGGGAATTTTTCCCAGTTTAAACCTGGACTAATTTAATAATTTAATAATTTAAACCTGGAGCCTCAAATCCAGTCCAGCAAAGTGGATTTTTTTCAGCTGGAATCCTTTTCCCAAACACTCAGAGCAAGGGAGGGTGGGCAATTCCCATCCCTCCCTTGGATCCAGTGGATTTAGGGTTTGATTCCCATCGTTCCTGAGGATTTCTGCTGCTGGGGATGAGCTCAGATCCTGAGGATGGATCCCCTGGGACACC
Source organism: Luscinia megarhynchos (assembly GCA_034336665.1). Taxonomy (NCBI): domain Eukaryota; kingdom Metazoa; phylum Chordata; class Aves; order Passeriformes; family Muscicapidae; genus Luscinia; species Luscinia megarhynchos. The sequence continues at coordinate 45,542,658 of JAPFBE010000007.1, read as the reverse complement.
ACCCTGCCCATGCCCAAAATCCCAGGGAATCCCTGTGCCAGAGGGGCCACGTGAGCGTCTCCACATCCACATGATCCCAAAGAGCCTCTCCAGCTTTTCCCCACATCAAAGGATCACGAGGTGCAGAAATTCCAGCCCTGCACTCGGGAGCTTTTCCCTGGAAACTCTGATTTATTCCAGCAGCAGCCCTGCTGGATTTGGGGTGGAGCAGGTGGTGCTCCAAGGATTCTGTCACCTCCCATCATCCCAAAGCTGCTTCCAAGAGGAGCTTTTTCCTCTCTGCACCTTTGGAGGGCAAGGGGAATTCTTCAGCACATCCTGGTTTTTTTTTTGGGATGATGCACCGAGGGTGGGACATCCTTCCTTGGAATTCTTCCCACTGGAAAACTCCATTCCCAGTCCCAGCCTTGCATCCCTCTCAAAGGGAATTTGGACACGTTAGTTTTGTTTCCCTTCCCGATTGTATCCATGAGCAGGGATTTAAGGAATGTGGGATAAAAGGAGCGTTTGTAACGTTGTTGTTTTATGGAGCCCCTCGGGAATGTTTCTCCAACAGCTTCAAAGGAGCCTTTCCAAATGTTGGGATGCTTCCACTGTTGTAAACCAGCATCCTATGGAGAAAAAAAAAAAAAAAAAAAAAAAAAAAAAAGATTCATTTAAACTGTTATTTGGGCCAGGAATGATCACTTTTGGGTATCAGTTACATATTGGAAGGAATTTTTATGTAGTTTAAGGATTTTTATGCAGTTTAAGTTTTTATATTTATTTCCAGCAGTTTAAGGATCAAACTCTTCTTTCCCTGGATTTTTATATTTATTTCCAGTTAGGGGAACATTTCCCTCCTGTGGGAGTTTGAAATTCTCATTCTGGATAAAAATATCTTTTGTCCTCTCTCTCCTGGTCACTGTGTGGGATATGGGGAAGGAATTCCAGGCTGGGAGGGCTGGGATGGAATTCCCAGAGAAGCTGGGGCTGCCTCTGGATCCCTGGAAGTGTCCAAGGAAAGACTTGGAGTATCCTGGGATAGAGAAGTGTCCAAGGTGGATTTGGATCATCCTTAGGGTCCCTTCCATCCCAAACTTTCTGGAATTCCATGGCAAACAAAATTGCCTCATCTTGGAGCCAAACTTCCAGGGATGAACAATTCCATCCTCACTCTTCTTCCCTTGGCTCACAGCTCCAACCATTGGGAAATCACCCAAAATACGGGAAAAATTCCTCTTTTTTTGGTCAATTGTTATTTCCTTGCTCTGACTTTCTCCAGCATCATTCCACACTCTGGGAAGATGAATTTCCTGAAAAAGTGGGACAGGATGAGGGAAATTCTCGAGTGTTTCTCATCCAGACAGAGACTCTGAACTCCCTAAAACTCTTCCACAGAGTTATATTTGCTTTCCAGAATTTTTTTTGTCTGGACTGGGAGAAGAGGAATGAGAAGTTTGAGGTCATGGATCATCTTCTGGAATCATGGAATGGTTTGGGTGGGAAGGGTGACCCCATTCCAACTCCCACTGTCCCAGGTTGCTCCAAGCTGTGTCCAATCCAGCCTTGGGCATTTCCAGGGAACTTTTTCTTCCAGGGCATCATTCCTTCCTTCCCGCTTCATTCCTTCTTTGATTTTCCAGCTCCATCTTCCAAAACAGTTGGGATTTATCTATTGGTAGGAATAATTTATCCAATTTATTGGGAAATTGGATAATTTATCCAATTTCTTTGGAATTTGCTGCCCCAAAGCAGCACCATGAGCTGTGAGGTTTCACCCTTCCCTGTCCTTGTTGTCCCTGCTGCTCATCCCAGTTTATCCATTTCTCCATACTCCCATTCCCTCCCTAATCATGTCTGGAACCTCCACATTTTTCTCCAGATGAAAAAAAAAAAATCTTTTATTCTCTTTTTTAAAAATGATTTTCCCTTTATTCCTTTCTTGCCTCAAAGTCTCTGTCCTCACTCAAATTATTCTTTTTCCCCTCAAGCTCTGGCCAGAATCCACAGGAAAAACTCCAGAGGAGAGTGGGGAAACCTCTCAGAAATTGTCAGGAACCAAAACAATTTGGGAAAACTCCACAGGAGCCAAGAGCCAGCCTGGGATGAGGGAATGGGAGCGTTTTTCTGGCTCTGATTAGGGAATTATCCCTGGAATGAGGCTGATCCCAGCCACGCCACCTCCCAAAGGGGCCCTTTGGGAATCAGGCATGGAAAAAAGTGGAATAGAGCCTTTGCAGCTCTGCTGGATCATCCTGGAGCTCAGACAGCTGGAGAATCCTGGACAGAGCCGGGAATTTCAGTCCAGACTTCTCTGGGAATCTGGGATTGGGGATTTTCTGGATGGGCTGTTTTTTCCCATTCCAGCAGCACCAAACGCAGCCTTGGGAGCTGCCGGGTCCTTGCACACTTTGGTTGTGTCCACCTGCTCCTCTGTGAGAAATCCCAAGTTTTTGATGGGCAATCCCAATTTTTTGGATGAGCAATCCCAATTTTTCGATGAGGAATCCCAATTTTTGATGAGCAATCCCATTTTTTTGATAAGGAATCCAAATTTTTTGATAGGCAATCCCAATATTTTTTGGACGAGCAATCCAAATATTTTAATGAGCAATTGCAAGTTTTTGGTGAGCAACCCCAATTTTTTTAAAATGAGGAATCCTGCTTTTCTTGGATGAGCAATCCTAATTTTTTGGATGAGCAATCCCAATTTTTTAATGAAGAATCCCGATTCTTTTGATGGGCAATCCCAATGTTTTGATTAACAATCCCATTTTTTTGATGGGTAATCCCAGTTTTTTGGATAAGCAATCCAAATATTTTAATGAGCAATTGCAAGTTTTTGGTGAGCAACCCCAATTTTTTAAAATGAGGAATCCCGATTTTTTTGGATGAAGAATCCCAATCTTTTGATGCACAATCACGATTTTTTTGGATGAGCAATGCCAATTTTTTTGGGTGAGCAATCCCAATTTTTTGATGAGCAATCCCAATTTTTTGATGAACAATCCCATTTTTTTGATGGGTAATCCCAATTTTTTGGATGAGCAATCCAAGTATTTTAATAAGCAATTGCAAGTTTTTGGTGAGCAACGCCAATTTTTTAAAATGAGGAATCCTGCTTTTTTTGGATGAGCAATCCCAATATTTTTATGAGCAATCCCAATTTTTTAATCACAGACACAAAGAGGAGCTCCCAGGGGTTGGGAATGCTCCGATCCAGGAGTTAAAACCCGGATGAAAACATCTGGAATCAGCTCCTCCCCAACTGCTGACTCCAATACGGGGCCAATGAGGGATGGGATTATTTTTTACCGTTTGAGCTCAGAACCTGTTCCCTGGGACCATAAACCAGGATTTACTGCCTGGCCCTCATAAAGCCGAGTTTATCCGTTGGGCAGAGCCTGTGGGGAGCACGTGAGGCTTGTCCTGAGCCGCCTCTGGAGCAGTTTTCCCGGGAGTTCACAGTCCACTGGAGCTCCGATAAGCGTTCAAAGGTGACGGCCCCAAACCATCAGCAGGAATGAGCTCCCTTTGTGGGGCCACTGCATGGAATGGCACCTCCATCCCATTCCCAATGGAATATTTCATCCCATTCCTAATTTCACCTTCCATCCCATTCCCAATGGCACCTTCCATCCCACTCCCAAATGGCACCTTCCATCCCATTCCTAATTGCACCTTCATCCCATTCCCAATGGAACATTTCATCCCGTTCCCAATGGAACCATCCCATTCCCAATCCCAATGGCATCTTCCATCTCATTCCTAATTTCACCTTCCATCCCATTCCTAATTTCACCTTCATCCCATTCCCAATGGCACCTTCCATCCCATTCCCAATGGAACCTTCATCCCATTCCTAATTTCACCTTCCATCCCATTCCCAATGGCACCTTCCATCCCAATCCCAATGGAACCTTCCATCCCATTCCCAATGGCACCTTCATCCCATTCCCAAAGGAACCTTCCATCCCATTCCCAATGGAACTTTCATCCCATTCCCAATGACACCTTCCATCCCAATCCCAATGGAACCTTCCATCCCATTCCCTATGGCACCTTCCATCCCATTCCAAATAGAACCTTCATCCCATTCCCTATGGCACCTTCCATCCCATTCCCAATGGAACCTTCCATCCCATTCCCAATGGAACCTTCCATCCCATTCCTAATTTCACCTTCCATCCCATTCCCAAAGGAACTTTCCATCCCATTCCCAATGGCACCTGTCATCCCATTCCCAAACATTCCAGGAGGATCCACTTTGTCCTGGATCCACATCCCCATCCTGGAAAAACCAAACCCTTGAGAAGGGGCATCCAGCCCTGGGCATTTTTAGGTTCCATCATGGGTTGCCATTTTGGGGAAATTCTTTTCAAGCTGGAAAAGAATTTGTGGAAATTGTGGAAAACTCCCCCTGGGAAATGTGGGGATTTGGGATTTTCCTAAAAAAGTGTTGGAATACAGTGCTAGAAACTCCAGGAGCAAAGCAAAAGAAGGAGGTGCCTCCTCCCCAGATGAGGAACTCCTTGTGCAGGATTTTGTTTGTGTGGATTCCAGCTAGGATTAGATAAGGAAAGGAAACATTCCAGGCCTTTGAAACCTGGTGAAATGTCTGTGCCTGGGAGGTCCCTGAGTTTGAAGTTGTTGGGGCTGGGGAATTTCGTGGAAAATCATCGGATGTTCCCCCTGTTCTCATGGTCATGAGGAATTCTACTCCCAAGAGTTATCAGCCTGTTGTTCCCTCATTATCCATTACCAGTGCTGCTTGAGACAGGAGATTCCAGAGGGTGGAATTTCTGTCTCGGGTGGAATTTCTGTCTCAGGTGGATCAGCACTTCTGGGGTAAAACAAAAAAAAATTAGGAAAAAGGGATTTTCCAGGTAGAAAATTCCCCCCTGGCTAAGCTCACTCTGCTCTGAAATTCCAGAACTGCGAGCAGGGAATGCTCCTGGTGTTCCAATCTTCCTCTTTGCTCCTCCAGGAACCCTTGGAGCATCCACAGTCCCTCTGGGCCCCACTGGCTGGGAATTTTCCTGGCAGTTCAGGGCTCCCAGGGGTGGAATATCCTGGAAATATCAAAACATCAGCGCTCATCTCCGTTTTCTCTCCCAGTGTTTTGGCAGGATCAGTCTCAACCTGGCTCAGGGAATCTCAGCATTAAATTCTCCCACAAATCCTTGGGAAGGTTTTTTTTCCCCCCAGGTGTTCTGGGATTCATGGAGCCAGAGGATTCCCTGATTATCTCGAATTTCTCCTTTGGGGTGGGACAGAACAATTCGAAGGTCATCGAATCCAAGCCCCTCTGGAATGGGCATGGACACCTCCCACCATCCCAGATTTCTCCAAAATCCAAGATTCCAGTTTAAATGCCCTCTCCATCCCTCTTCCAGCTCCTCCAAACTGATTGATTGGAACAGAATTCTCCCATTTATAGCTTAAAATTCTATTCCTCATAAAGAATCCCCACAACATTTTTAGGAAAGCTCCAAACCAGCTCCTATCATGGATTTGTAGAAATTCAGGAACCTCAGGAGGTTCCAAGGATCTGTCACTTTCCAAGTTTTACAAGTCAATAGGCGAGGGAGAAAAGATTTATTGTATTATATCCTATTAAAATGGAATTAAATTATTCAGCATTCTCTGTTGCTCTTATATTTCTATTTTTACATTTCCCACTATTTTAAGGACTTGTACTAAAAAGAAGCTGAAATTCCTAAATTTTTTTGGGGATGAAAACTTTAATAGAAAATAATGGATTTTCCCTTCTTTTTACAGGGATGGAAATACTTTAAAATAATTTTAAATGGTTCTGATATTTGCTTTTAATGTATTTTTGCATTCCCTTTTTTTCATAGCTGGCAGCTGGGAATTCAGCTTTTCCTTAAATCCAGATGGAATTTAGAGGGATCCCTGTGCTGCCACACTTCCATGAACTCCATTAAATACTCCAGGATCCGGAATTGTTTCACTCCATAAAATTTTTTGCTGCCTAAGGAAAAGCTGGAAATTGGCTCCTGCACGTTCCAACAACTCAGCCAAGCAAAAGGATAAAGGAGCAAAATGGGAATAAAAAAACAGGAGAAAGGAAGGAAAAAAAAATCCACCCCAGCCTTTGGAACATTTGCTTTTTGCTGGGATTTCAGGAATTTTCACTGCAGGAACATTTTCCAACTTGTCCAGTAAAATCCTTGGTTTTAAACCATTCTGCTTTAGCAGGAATGGCTGACAAAGGAAATTTGGGAAGCTAATAAAATTCTCAACTCAGGAATTTTTACTTCAGCATCCAGGTAGTCAGAAACAAGGTCTTATCTATGGAAAAATTTGGATTTTTTTCATCCAAAATGCCGTTTTTGGATGGCTTTGGGATCCCTCTCCGTGTGTAGGACTGGGAAAAGAAGAAATCCATGGATTAAACTGGATGGATCAGTGTTCATGTAGAGGATTAGGAGAGGTGCCTGTGGTGCTGCAGTTACAGAATTCCAGGATTGCTGAGGTTGGGAATGATCTCTGGGATCATCAAATCCAAGCTGTGCCTGAGTGCCACGTCCAGGAATTCCTTGGGCACCTCCAGGGATGGGCACTCCAAACCTCCCTGGGAAATTCCAAGACCTCACCACCCTTTCCATGGGGAAATTCCTGCTGGTGTCCAACCTGAGCCTCCCTCAGATGTGCTGGAACTGGGAGTTAATTAATTCCCAAAAATCCCCAGGAGTTTGGGATCAAACCCCAAGGAAAATCCTCTTCTGGAGTTTCTAAATTCAGCTGGAGAGTTTGGGAAGAGCTGAGGGAAGGGCTGGGGCCTGTGCAGGAGGAATTCTGAGCTTCCCTCATCAACACCATCAAGTTAATCCCTGTTATTTTTTAATATTAAACTGAATTATTTTATTCCATGAGTTTTATCCCTGGGATTCCCAGGCCTTGCAGTCCCTGCCCCAGGAACTTTCGACCCTGTTACTCAATTTTAAATAAATTTCCCAGAAGGATCAAAGCCCCGTAAATATTTTGTGCAAATTCCGTCAAAATCGATTGTGAGAGTGGAGGGAAAATTCCAGGAAAAAAACCACAAACAACTCCTAAACAAGAGGCTGCAATGGAAAATCAGTCACCAAAATTATGGGATGGAGATGCAGGGATAAAGAGGTTTGTAAGTTCTGGGAAAAGGGGAGGAAAAGGGAAAGGGAAAGGGAAAGGGAAAGGGAAAGGGAAAGGGAAAGGGAAAGGGAAAGGGAAAGGGAAAGGGAAAGGGAAAGGGAAAGGGAAAGGGAAAGGGAAAGGGAAAGGAGAGAGAAGCAGAGAAGGAGAAGGAGAAGGAGAAGGAGAAGGAGAAGGAGAAGGAGGAGAAGGAAGAAAGGAATTCCCAAAGGACAGAGAAAATCCCAGGAAAGCTGAGCAGGAATCCCAACCCTCCCCAGCCAGGACAATGTGTTTGGCTCAGTGCTGCATTTATGGGAAGATTTATGGCTCCTGCTCCAAGAATTTAAATGGATGAGTCAAGGAAAAATGTCTCGTTCCCACATGGTGAACAGAGTCACCCAAGAAGGGAGGGATGGGATGGGATCATAAAATCTGGAACTACAGAGCTGGGAGGTGATCCCAAATCCCATAAATCCTTGCCTGCTGACTCCAAACAAGGCTGCCCATGATTTTTTTGACAGGGGAGTGTCCAGGTGAAATTTCTTTTTCCCCAGATCGAGGAGCAGCTGCAGCTCCAGATGTTTTCTTTCCCTTCCATCCTCAGGTGGGAATACCCAGCTTGGGGTGATCCCTTTGCAGTGACTGTAATGGGGAAAGGAAATGGAACATGGAAATTTGCCTTGGAAGGATTTCCTCCCCCAGCCCTTTTTATAAAAAAATTCCATGATGGACATTTTATGGGAAACCAAATATTCGATTTAAACCCTGTGGAGTCCCTTGCAGCTGAATTAATAATTAATATTATTAATTATGAATTATTAATTATTATTTCCTTAAAATAGATACCCCAGGATGACATTCCTCATAACTAATATATCTTAATTTAAATAAATAAAATAAATGCAAATAATTTAAAGTATATATATTACAAATGAAGAAATAGATATTAAATAAACACATATGGGGAAAATAGATAATAAATATATATATTAAATATAAATACATATGAAGGAAATAAAATATATAAAATTAATAAATGTGTATTTAAATAAATTAACATAACAAATTAATAAATATGTGTTGAATATTCCCTTATTTTATATATTCCTTATTCCTACATATAAATAAATATATGTTGAATATTAATTCTGAATTTCTGCTCCTTCCAATCTGTGTCTGGGCCATCACAATTCTACTGGACCAGCAGGAAAACTCATCCAGAATAAAACAAATTCCATTAATTCGGGGTTGGTTTTAATTCCAGAAGTTCCTTGACCCAGCCAGTGTGGGGGAAATTTTTGTGGGAATTCAGGAATGAGCAGGAAGATGTGGGAAATTCCCACTTCCATAGGCTGGGGAGCAATGCCAATAAAATATCCACACCCTTGATCCAACTGGGAGAGGAGATTCAGCCTCGTGTTGGACCCCAGAGCAAATATTTGGATCATGTGGAGATGTTTAACCCAAGAACAAACAAACAAAAAAAAACCTGGGAAAAGGAATTTTCTTCCTTCATCCCACCCTCCTCCCTGTGAATATCCAGGAATCAGGAAGGGAAGAGCTCCCGTTCATTTTCCTGGAGCTGCAGGGCTGGGTCTGTCCCACTTCTACACTGCCTCAATTATTTCCTAAATCCGATTATTCCTGAGATCGTTATTCCAAAGTTAACATCCCTTAATTGGAAGGAAATATTTGGATTATTTTCCCTCTCCTGTTGGATTTTTTTAGGTTTAGGCCAATCATGAAATCATGAAGGTGGGAAAAGATTTCCAGGAGCATAAATTCCAGCCTTCATCCAAATTCCCACTAAACCATTTCCCAAAGTGCCACATCCACTGTATTTTAAAAAATTCCAGTGATGGGGATTTCACCACTTTGTCCCAAATATCTTCTCAGGGGAAGGATTTCCTTCTGGAATTTTTGACCTTTCTTGGTTAACAGAGATTTTAATTTTATCAACGTAAGGCATTTTTGCTGACTTGGAGGCAGTGGAGATGAACTGTTTGGTGACTTTCCATGTGGAAAAATCACAAAAAACCCCAGGAAAACACCAAAACCTCATCCATGATTGCTGAAAAAATAGGAAAGCAGAGCCTGGAGGGAGAAAATTTGGAATATCTCAACACAGGACTGGTTTTGACCTTCCAGCGTGATTTTCTTTGGGATTTGTTTTGCTCTTTTCCTGCAGGAGCAGAATTCCCACGTGACTTTATTGCAGCAACCCTTGGCCCTTCTCACCCTGCTCCTGCCCCCCCTGCAATTCTGATGGAATTCCAGGAGTTCAGGAGGACAAACATGGGCAGGTGATAAAAGGAAGCTGCTCCTCCACCAGCCCAGTTCGCTGAGTTCAGGGGTGGGAAAGGTTCCAGACAAACCTGTCTGGAGCTGGATTTCCAGGAATCTTCACTGGGAAAGGTCATTTGGAAACAGATCTGAGAATCCCAGAGTGCTGTGGGTTGGAACAGCAGCTCCAGCAGGAGAATTCCCAGATTTGTCAGCCTGGGATAATCTGGGAATCCCTGAGTGCTCAGTGATATCAAGACCCAAAACATCTCAGGTGGGTCAGAGCCCACAGATCCTGGATCTCAAAGGAAATCCCAGATTTGAGATGAAGGAGAGAGTTGTACAAAAAAATTCGGGATGCTGAAAGTCTGGGAGAGTCGGGAATGTTCAGCTTGGAGAAGTTTTGGGGTGACATCACTGTGGATCATCCATTCCCACCCCATCCCATGGCAGGGACACCTCGCACTGCCCCAGGCTGCTCCAAGTGTCCAGCCTGGCCTTGGGCACTGCCACAGCTGCTCTGGGAATTCCATCCCAGCCAGCAGTTCCCAATTCCCAACATCCCACCCATCTCTCCCTCTGGCAGTGGGAGCCATTCCCTGTGGCCTTCATTCTGCTTCCCTTTCCCCAAATAATGCAGTGGGAATATCCAGGTGTGTGTCCATGTTGGTGAATCTCATTTCCCATGGACAGAACCTGTGCAGAGCTGAGGATGAGCTGGGAAAAAAATCAAGGAAAACTCCATTCCCACAAAAAATTCCAGTTATTCTTCAATCTGTGATTTTTTCCTTTACTAGAGGTTTGAACTTGGGCATCCCACAATTCATTTTATCCAGGATAAAATCCATGTTTCCAGTTTAAATGCCCTCAGCATCCAACTTCCAGCTATACCTGAGTAGTCCAGACCAAGTCTGAGTAGCCCAAAACATTCAAATACATCCTGGAATGTTTGGTTTGCCTTTTGATTTGCAAAAAATGAGAATGGAGAAGAATGCCAAACTAAATACATCCAAGAATACTGGGTTTGCCTTTTGATTTAGAAAAAATGGGAATAAAGAAGAATTCCAAACTAAATACATCCAAGAATACTGGGTTTGCCTTTTGATTTAGAAAAAAATGTGAATAAAGAAGAATTCCAAACATTTAAAAACATCCTGGGATGTTGGGTTTGCCCTTTGATTTGTAGGAAATGGGAATAAAGAAGAATCCCAAACATTTAAATTCATTTTGGAATGCTGGGTTTACCCTCTGATTTGCAAAAAAATGGCAATAAAGAATTCCAAGCACTTGGAAGAATTCAGGCTTTTACAGGAATGAGGAAAATTAATGGAAGGGAACTGAAATGAGGAAATTTCCCTTTAAATCAATCTGAATTGGACTGAAACTCAATTTTGGAAACAAAAAGCTCCAGGAAAATATTTTTGGGTGATGATTTCCACACAGGAGCTACAAATCCAGGAATTTGCAGTGGATACATTCAGCAGGGACTGGGAAACAGAGGGAATATCAGGGAATATTGTCCCTAGAGCTGCTCACACCTGTATATTTCCATTTCAAACAAAAAAAAACACTAATGGAAAATCTGGTTCTGCTGAACCAATGATTTTTTTTTTTAGTCAATGAGGAAAATTCCCAGCACTTGGAAAAATTGGGTGGGACTGAGACGAGCACAAAGTTTGTGGATAACAAGATGCTGAACATTCCATTCGGTCAGGAAGGTACAACAAATCCCACCTTTATCCCCTCTGGATAAGGAGATAAATCAGGATTTTCCAGCTCACCACCAGCAATTTTTAGTGCTGCAGCTTTTCCCAAGAGCAGGGCTTGGCTTAAAGGGAATTCACAAATTATATCCTCATCCCAGAATTCTGGGAAGGGCTTTAGGATCCCTGGGCTCGAATCCCTGGAAATATTTGTTGGGATGGGAGTGTTTGTGTCATCAGGAAAGGGCAGGGAGGTTGTGGAGGTGCTGGTCTCATATCCAGGTGATCCTGGGTGTGGTCCATGTCCTCAATCCTTGGGACAAAATCTCAGGAAGAAAAGTGCTTTTCCAAAATCAGGGCAATTCCAGCCTAAAAATGGATCAAATCCCTCTAAACCACCCAATGAATTCCCAATAAAAGCCCCTCTCTGGGAACTGCCTGATCTCAGCTGAAAATCCAGCCTAAAAAAGGAATTTATTGCACCAGTTTAATTTTAGGCCAGGGCTCAGATAATTTTGATTAAGCTGAGGGTTTTTTCATCAGTTTTTTCCTGGGCTGGGCTCAGTTCTCTTGCCCTGCTCAGTTTAAATTTTTCTTGCAACTTTTGAAATAAAAATCTTATTAGTAAGATTGGGGTGAGTGGGAAGCAGCTAAAAATTAAAATTTTAAAAATGGAACTGAATTTTTAAAAATGGAATTAAATAGTCTTTTAAGGTATATCCAGGAAAGGGAAATCCCAGTCAGGATTTCCTATGGAAGGTTGGGAAGCAGCCACAGATCCCAATCCAGCCCATTCCTGGTAGGAATATGAAATTAATCCCAAATTCCCATGAGTGGGGGGTTCATAAAGGTCCAAGGAAGATGCCCTTCCTCCAATTCCTCATTCTTCACACGTTAAAATTCCATAATTTTGGAATGGATTAATGAGGAGAGAATTTTCCAAGCAGACCATTCCCAATATTTGCCTCTATTCCTGGCTTTTTTTTGGGAATTACACCATCCCCACACAGATCCTGTGAGGGTTTGAAGTGGTTTCATTTCTGTATCTTTTATCCCATAAATTAGATAAAAATTGTGGAATTAGGGAATTATTAAGGAGATTATTAAGGAAAAGACCTCTAGGGCTGGGTGCAGCCATAAGCCAGCACTTCCAGGCCCACCACATTTTGATATTTTTGGGACAATTCCCACCCCTGACAGTGAAATGTGGGACAGAGAGACTGGAATATGGGACATGGATCCCAGCTGATCCTCTTGGAAGTGAAATGTGAGGAATTGCAGCTGGAAAAGTGGGGAGGGACTGGAAAAATCCTGTCCTGATGGATGAGGAGCTTGGATCAGAGTGTGGAGTCTGGGATTGTGGAATTCTGGGACGGTGGGATTCTAGGATTGCAAGATTCTGGAAGTCTGTGGTTCTGTGATTCTGGAATTTTGGGATCCTGTGATTCTAGGACTCTAAGATTATGGGATTCTGTGATTTTAGGATTTTGAGAGTCTGGGAGTTTGTGGTTCTGTGATTCTGGGATCCTGGAATTCCGTGATTCAAGGATTTTGAGATTCTGGGAGTCTGTGGTTCTAGGATATGAGGATTCTGGGAATTAGGGATTCTGGGATTCCAGAACTCTGGAATTCTGTGATTCTAGGATTCAAAGATTGTGGAATTCTGGGATCCTGAGATTCTGGGAGTCTGTGGTTCTGTGGTTCTGGAATTCTGGGATTCTGGGATTCTGAGATTCCTAGATTATGGGATTCTGGAATTCTGGGATTCTAGGATTTCGAGTTTCTGGGGGACTGTGGTTCTGTGATTCTGGGACTCTGGAATTCTGTGATTCTGGAATTCTGAGATTCTGGGAGTCTGTGGTTCTGTGGTTCTGGGATATTGAGATTCTGGGATCCAGAGACTCTGGGATTCTGGGATTCTGGGATTCCAGAGCTGCTGCTCTCCAGATTCTCTGGGAACTCCTGTCCCTGCTCCAAGAGTTATCCAAGTGCTCCCAGCATCCCAAAAATGCAGGGAGTTATTCCTGTGCTTTGGGATCTGCCAGCCTGGGATCAGACTCCAACCCTGCATTCCCCTCCTGTTTTGCAGCCTCAGCTCGGGCTGGGTCAATCTTTAACTCCTCTCCCAGCACCAGCAACGACCTTCAGGATAAATGAGTAACTCCTTTCCCGCTGGGAATTCTTCCATGGATTTCTCCTCCTGCTCCACGCTCGTTTTGCTGGATCTGTTGGCACAACTTTTGTTTTGCCCTCCTGTCCTTGGCTGCTGCTCGTGCCCATTTTTTGGGATTAACCCTTTTTTTGGCCAGGAACTCAATCCCAAGGTTCAATCCGTGCCCCTCGGAATGGAAAGAACAGGATGTTAATTGATGCACTTGGAGATAATTTATTCATGGTGTTAATCACCCCTGACAAACGAGGCCATCCCTGCCCACGGAGCTTTTCCATGGGGTTATTTTTATCTCTTCCCATGGAAATTGGGAAGGCACAGAGGGCAGGAGGTTCACACCTGGGAGTGTCCAAGCTGTTCATCCACATCCAAACGGAGAAAAATTCCTTCCAAGTCCCTGTGGGGCCAAGGTGCCCCTCAGGGATATTTTGTAGTTGGAATCAATTATCCTAAAAGTATTTTCCAGCCTTAATCCCCATCCCTGGAATTGTTCAAGGCCAGCTTGGAGCACCCTGGGATAGTGGAAGGTGTTGAATGTGAAATCTTTAAAAGTTCCTCCCAATCCAAAGCATTCCATAAATTAAATGATCAAGAGAATCCCAGATGTGATTCCCAATGGGATCCTGGAGGTCCTGGAAAAATGGATGTGCATGGAGAAATCCCATGAGATGCTTCCTTATTTACTGATTTCCTTTTCTGATGGACATTGGGATTTCCAGCTGGATATTGGGATAAAGGGAATAAAACATCCCAATTTCCAGCTGGATATTGGGATAAAAGGAATAAAACATTTAGAATTTCCAGATGGATATTGGGATAGAGGGAGTGAAACATCCCAATTTCCAGCTGGATATTGGAATAAAGGAAATGAAACATTTGGATTTCCAGCTGGATATTGGGATAAAGGGAATATTTGGATAAAAATGGATATTTGGGATAAAATACTTGATCAGATTGAAGCAGGACCCTGGAATCCCTGATCCAAGCAACTGATCCCAGGGATTGATTTATTCCTTCATTTCTTTGGAGAGGGAGAATTCTGTAGGGATATTCTTGGGAAACTGGGAATGAAGCCCAACCTCAGATGAGACAGAGGTGCCTCGGATCCAGATGTTTTTATCTCCAGAAGGAATTTCACAGTTCCAATATAGCAGCTGGAAAGCCAAATTCCAATGGGATGCAGACCTGGGGGTTTCCCCCCTTTTTTCCCTCCTTTCCCTGATTCCCTGTGTCTCCAAGATGCCAAAATCAAGGCAGGTTTCTATGAAAGAGAGAAAAACACAAAAACCATGAAAAATCTATCAGACAGCTGCAGGACCAGTCCAAAGGCTGACATTCCAGGAATTTCAATCCATGATCCTGCTGAGTTCCCTGGATTTTGTTCCATTTCAGGAGGGCAGTGCAACAGGAACCCTTCACAAAACATTGCTCTCCCATGTGGAGTTGGGAAAACCTCAATCCCCTGTTGGGGAGGGAATATCAAAATCTTATAAGGGCCTAGCAAGCAATTCTGGAACAATAGATGAAATAGAGGTGTTGGCAGTGTTTGACATAGACACTGAAAATAGTTATGTGAAGGTTTGAGGCCTCTTCCTTTGTTTTAGTTTTTATACTGAAACCTTATTTGTAAATCAACCAAAGATAAATGCCTGGGTTGCTTTAGCCAAATCCGCAGGCTGTATTATCATCTGCCTATTTAACACATGTAAAAATTTTCAAGAATTGTGCTGCATAAATTTATCAAATCATTCTGTTTCCATTTATAAACAGTTGCAAAATTTAAATAATTTAGCTAACCAAATCACTACAAGCGATCCAACCTGGTTGGACAGTTTGTTTGCAGGTTGGAGCTTTGCCTCTTGGCTAAAGAAACTCTGTAAAATAGACTTGTTTATTCTATTAGTAGTAGTTGTATTATTAGTGTTCTTACCCTGCATACTCCAGTGTATAAGGAAAATAATGAGCAAAACAGTTTCAAACATTTTAGTTGTTCAACGAAATGGGGGAGATGTTGGGGAGGTAATATCAAAATCTTATGAGGGCCTAGCAAGCAGTTCTGGAACAACAGATGAAATAGAGATGTTGGCAGTGTTTAACACAGACACTGAAGATAGTTATGTTAAGGTTTGAGGCCTCTTCCTTTATTTTGATAATACCAAATGCCACAAATACCAAAGAACCAAGAGACATCCTGTCCCAAGCCTGGCAGGAAAGGTCTGAAGACAAGGGTTACAGATAAGAAAGCCATAAAACACGGTAATGTAGTGATTCCTATGTGTTGCATGCAAATATTAGGAAATTAGTATATTGTATTAGATTGGTTATTGGAAATTGGAATATTCATCACCGAAGAATACTTATTGTATTGTAAATGGAAAATCTCTCTCTTGTCTCTTGCCTCTTGTTTCTTGGCTCTTGCCTCTTGCCTTCTATTACCTCTGATCTCTAATCTTTCTAAGCTCTCTCTTATTATCTCTCTCTTACACCCATGCCTTATAATAAAATACTAAACTGAAGAACAGAACATATTAAGCTCCTGAGTCTGTCCCGCGACCGTCCAACAATCCAAACCCCCACAATCCCCCTTTAAAACATTCCCAAATTTTTCCTCAATGGCTTGGATCAGTTTTGATAAGACCCCCACAGGAGGAGATAAGAGCTGACCCCTTATCAGTCCCTTTATCCACTTTATAATGGATGGAAGCGTTTCCTTCCTGGATTTCTTACGGATTTTAACTCAGAAACTCGTAATTTTATCCATTAAACTGCACCTGCTTTGGGTGGCTTTGGGTTTCTTTTCCCAGGACTGTTAATTTTGGGAATCTCTGGAGCCCCAGATCAGCTGAAATTTTGGGAATATTTGGAGCTCCAGATCAGCTGAAAAGCCCCATTTATTTCCAGCGTCCACATGTTTTTAAAGTTCTTTTCTTCCCCTGGGAGCATTTTTGGGATGAGTTTTCCTCCTGGCAGCTGGAGCTGAGTTATCACTTCCAGCCAGGAATGCTGACAGTGCTCAGCTCCATCCCTTGCCAGAATTTTGGGAGAAAATAAAACTTTTGTGTAACTCCTGGAGCGGCCGATTCCAAGTGACTCATCCTGAGGGAAGGACTGCACAAGATGATCTAAAAATAAGGACCAGGAGCAGCTCCAGCTTCTCGAGGCCATCCTGGAGCCTCAGATCCTTGGCTGGAGGTGGAAAACTGATCCCTGCTCATCCCAAATCATTCCTAAGGCTGGAATTCCAATGGAAAAAGTCTCCAGTTCCAATGTCCCCTCTCAGATGGTTTGAGGGCAGTGTGAGGGTTTGGACATTTTTTGGTTCATTTTCTTTTGTCTCTGCACAGCTGGTTGGGAGGGAAGGGATCCCCTCTGGAATTCCTGATTCCCTCAGTTGGGAATTTTGGCATGTTGTGGATTTTATTCCTTCACCTGCTGGGAATCTGGGATTCCTTTCCCTCCATCTCAGATCTACCCCCTCACAAAATTTTTGGGAGATCTCCCTGCTGGGCCAAAATCTCTCTGGTGTATTCCTTGAATCCTTTGGGTTGGGTGGACACTGTTCTATGATCTTACAGGATCTGAATTCCCTGTGCTGCTGGGTTTTCCTGGATCCAACTGCAGTGGGAAGTGCATGGAACAGGGGGAAGGAGGTTCTGCTGTTTGGGGGTCTCATCCCCATGGTTTTGTTGGACATGATCCCATGATCCTACAGGATCTGAATTCCCTGTGCTGCTGGATTTTCCTGGATCCTGCTGCCGTGGAAGAGGGGGAAGGAGGCTCTGCCATTTGGGGTCTCATCCCTGTGGTTTTGGTGGATACCATTCCATGACCCTAGAGGATCCAAATTCCCCGTGCTGCTGGATTTTCCTGGATCCTGCTGCTATGGAAGAGGGGGAAGGAGGCTCTGCTATTTTGGGGTCTTATCCCTGTGATTTTGGTGGGCATGATTTTATGATCCTACGGGATCTGAATTCCTTGTTCTGCTGCATTTTCCTGGATCCAACTGCAGTGGGAAGTTCATGGAAAAGGGGGAAGGATACTCTGCCATTTGGGGGTCTCATCCCTGTAGTTTTTGTGGATACCATTCCAGGACCCTACAGGATCCAAATTCCCTGTGTTTCTGGCTTTGTCCTGGATCCTGCTGCAGTGGGAAGAGCATGGAAGAGGGAGAAGGAGGCTCTGCTATTTTGGAGTCTCGTCCCCATGGTTTTGTTGGACATGATCCCATGATCCTACAGGATCAGAATTCCCTGTGCTGCTGGATTTTCCTGATCCTGCTGCTGTGGAAAGGGGAAGGAGGCTCTGCCATTTGGGGTCTCATCCCTGTGGTTTTGGTGGATATTATTCCATGACCCTACAGGATCTGAATTCCCTGTGTTTCTGGCTTTTCCTGGATCCTGCTGCAGTGGGAAGTTCATGGAAAAGGAGGAAGGAGGATCTTCCATTTGGGGGGTCTCATCCCTGTGGTTTTGTGGGATAAGGACTCAGCAGGTGACGGAATTGATGGAACAACTCCACACCCACCCACAGGGAGGGAAAATCCTTTGTGTCCATCCAAAGATGACTTTTAAACAACACCAGGACTATCCCAAATTCCCCACCCTCCTGTTCCATCATTTCCCTCCAACAGGGGCTCAGAATTGTGGCTCGAAATCCGCCTCCAGTTCCTAAGGCCATTGTTTTAATAGATTGCTGAATTTGGGATTTATTATCCCTGGACGTCTGGCCAATGTAAATGTTTCCTTTCCTTAAAGCCAGCGAGGATTTGTAATATTCCTACGGATAATCCTCCCCTTTAACCACATCAAGGAGAGGGCAGCGAATTCCAGGGAGGAACAGACAATTCCCACCCTGGGAGAAGCTGAAGTGAGTAATTCAGTGCTGCTCCTCTCAGTCAGATTCCAGCTTTTATCCCAGCCCTGAAGTGTCCGTGACATCCCAGGACTTTAAATGATAAATGTCAATCCTTACGAATCCTAATCCTACAATTCCTACAACTCCCAGGAATGATCTCATCTGGGAGCAAAAGGTTTTTGTCATCTGGAACAGGAAGTTTCCATTCTGGGAATCATGGATTTGACACCTCCCAAAAGTTAACTCTTCATGCTCCCTTTTAAAGCTGGTTAAAATACCAGGAAATATTTTTTTTTAAAATGGAATTTCTTGCTCTTTGATGGTCCTTCAGTGTTTTCTGGGGTGTCGATCCCACAGAGTGCTGATCCTACCCCACAAAATTCCTGTTTAATTTTGGGGAGGAAAAGGTCAAACTCAGCAGTGATTTCAGTGACTTGTATTCCAAGGCAGCAAATTATGGAAATTAAAAAGAAAAAAATCAAATGGATGAATCCTATTTTTCTGGGGCCTGGAATGAAGTGAAGTATTCACTTCACCCTTTCCTATCTGTTTGCTTTTATTAAAAATCAGACATTTTTAGCTAAAAAGATCTTTTAACTTGAAGGATTTAAGGAAAACACCTGAAATTGGGTCATGGTGGCCTTGGAAAAACACCTGGAAAACCCCAAAATGACCTCAAATTTGCCCCACAAATACAAAATAAATCCATTTCTATGTCCAGTTCAAACCAGTTTCATGTCTGGGTGATTTGGGTCACCAGTGGGAGCCTCCACCTTCTCCAGGTTCCTCTGGAGCTGGGAATGGATTCTCCCAACCAGGGAGGACAATTTAGTCGGAATCTCCACAAATCTTCCTCTGTGACATCTCCCTGATCCTTATAAAGTTGGAATTCTCCTCCCAGTTTTCCTCAGGAGCAAGAGTCAAGTGCCACAGCCTGCTGCAGGGTGCTGAGAATTGTGAATTTTATGTCCATAATATTGGAATTTTGTTGTGGTCCCAAATTCAAATTAAATTCTGAGTGGTTTAGGGACCTCCAAGTAAAATTATTCATCTTTTTTAGACCTGGATTTATAATCTAGGCTGGAATCTCAGCATAGAGCTCAGTCCTGCTCCTCTTTCTCTTTCCAGATGGGCCTTTGCTCTCCATAGAATTCCCTTTTAATTGGCATTCCTTTAAAATCAGCATTCCCTTAAATCATCATTCTTAAAATCAGTATTCTATTAAAATCAGCATTCCCTTAAAATCAGCATTCCCTTAAATCAGCATTCCCTTAAAATCAGTATTCCTTTAAAATCAGCATTCCCTTAAATCAGCATTCCCTTAAAATCAGCATTCCCTTAAATCATCATTCCCTTAGATCACCATTCCATTAAAATCAGTATTCCATTAAAATCATCATTCCCTTAAAATCAGTATTCCCTTAAATCAGCATTCCCTTAAATCATCATTCCCATTAAATTAGCATTCCCTTAAATCACCATTCCCCTAAAATGTGCATTCCCAATAAATCAGCATTCCCTAAAATCAACATTCCCATTAAAACAGCATTCCCTTAAATCACCATTCCCTAAAATCAACATTCCCATTAAATCACCATTCCCATTCAATCAGCATTCCCATTAAATCAGCATTCCTTAAAATCAACATTCCCTAAAATCAGCATTCCCTTAAATCAGCATTCCTTTAAAATCACCATTCCCATTCAATCAGCATTCCTATTAAATCAGCATTCCTTAAAATCAACATTCCCATTAAATCAACATTCCCTAAAATCAGCATTCCCTTAAATCAGCACTACTTTAAAATCAGCAGCATTCCCATTCAATCAGCATTCCTGGACTCTGGGAGCTGGCAGAGTTAAAATTCCTGGAATATTCTCTCCCAGCCTCTGGAACCCACCCTGTGCTGTGGGAAGAAGTTTAAGGGCAGGACTGGTTGAGTTTCCTGGGATTTAACCCACTTTGGGATGAACCACAGCCCTCATGGCCCTTTTTTCCCTTACTCTGCATTTGCACAGCCCATAATTCCCATAATAATTTCCATAATTAGAAGCTGGAGGGATCTGTGTGGGACGTTGGGAGCTGGGAATTTGAGGAAACTCCTCCCCAAATTAGGGTTTTTCTGACGTGGAATTAGTTTGAATGAGCAGTTCAGTTTAAATTAGCAGGTTAGTTTAAATTAGAGAGCAGGTTAGTTTAAATTACCAGTTCAGTTTAAATTACCAGTTCAGTTTAAACTGGACAGATGTTTAGTGTTAAACTAACAGTTTAGTTAAATTAGCAGTTTAGTTCAAATTACCAGTTCAGTTTAAACTGGACAGATGTTTAGTGTTAAACTAACAGTTTACTTTAAATGAGCATTTCAGCTTAAATTAGCACTTCAGTTTAAACTGGACAGCAGTTTAGTGTTGAACTAACAGTTTAGTTTAAATTAGCAGTTAAATTTAAATTAGCAGTTTAGGTTAGTCTAAATTAGCAGTTTAGTTTAAATTAGCCAAAAAAGCCACCTCTATTTCAGGTCCCTGTACTCCCTGCAATGCCACAGGCACAAGCCCAGCCCAGTTTGGGTGGGAATGTGCTGGAAAATCTGATCTTGTGTCCCAGACTGGAATCTGAGGCTCTCCCAAGGGATATTCAGAAGATTGGAGGAGAAATCCAAATCCTCTTCATCTCCTCAGAGCTTCTCTGTGTTGGTTAAACCTCTTCTTTTCTTTTTTCTTTTCTTTTCTTTTCTTTTCTTTTCTTTTCTTTTCTTTTCTTTTCTTTTCTTTTCTTTTCTTTTCTTTTCTTTTCTTTTCTTTTCTTTTCTTTTCTTTTCTTTTCTTTTCTTTTCTTTTCTTTTCTTTTCTTTTCTTTTCTTTTCTTTTCTTTTCTTTTCTTTTCTTTTCTTTTCTTTTCTTTTCTTTTCTTTTCTTTTTTTCTTTTCTTTCCCTTCTCCTTCCCCTTCCCCTTCCCTTTCCCTTTCCCTTTCCCTTTCCCTTTCCCTTTCCCTTTCCCTTTCCCTTCCCTTCCCTTTCCCTTTCCCTTTCCCTTTCCCTTTCCCCTTTCCCCTTTCCCTTTCCCTTTCCCTTTCCCTTTCCCTTTCCCTTTCCCTTCCTACAAAGGGATTTTCTTCCAAGGGGTGTGGACAAACCTTTCTATTGCTCAGTTTGGGTTTTTTTCTAGGAAATTTTGGGATTTCAGGGTCATCCTTCTCCAACGAAGCCAGGACAGTGATCCCAGAGCAAATACAGAACTGTAGGGAAAGGAGACTCAGGGAATCCTGGAATGGTTTGGAAGGAAATTTAAGGATTATCCCGTTCCACCCCTGCCATGACAGGGACACCTCCAACCATCCCAGGCTGCTCCAGCCTGGCCTTGGACATTCCAGGGATCCAGGGGCAGCCACAGCTGCTCTGGGAATTCCCAATTCCCAATATCCACCCATCCCTGCCCTCTGGCAGTGGGAGCCATTCCCTGTGTCCTGTCCCTCCCCCCCTTGTCCCCAGCCCCTCTCCAGCTCTCCTGGGGCCCCTTCAGGCCCTGCAATGTGCTGGATCCTTCCCTTCTCCAGGAGAACATTCCCAGCTCTCCCAGGGGAGTATCCAGAGTGGGCTCTGGGTGCTGTGGGTGCCATCCCTGTGTTTTTGGATGGAGCTGGACAGAGAAGGAAAAGAGGGACCCAGACCTGGATAAATCCAGCCCTGGATGCAGTTCCCAGCCCTGCCAGGCCCAGGTGAGCTCTGCTGCAGGGAGTGATGGTTTTGGCACC
This sequence comes from Luscinia megarhynchos, assembly GCA_034336665.1. NCBI lineage: Eukaryota > Metazoa > Chordata > Aves > Passeriformes > Muscicapidae > Luscinia > Luscinia megarhynchos. The sequence goes on along the minus strand of JAPFBE010000007.1, from coordinate 45,520,775 downwards.
AGCATTCCCAAACCATTCCCAGCACCCCACACAGCTCCCAAAGCTGCACTTTGTCCCCCAGCACTGGTCTCCCTGCAGTCTGGGAATGTGTGCCAGCCTTTCCCAGCCATCCCTGCAGCAGCAGCACCAGGACATGCTCCAAACACCAGGATTTCTTTGCAGCTGCACTTCCACAAAAGGATCATTAAAGAAATAATCAGAATATTTCCCCAAAATCTGGAATTCCCTTTTTTTTTCCAGCGTTCCTCCTGATCCCCTTCCCATTTGAGGTGTTCCCCTCTTCCCCTGGCACCTGACCTCGCTCCAGGCTGTGGATTTGGAACTCTGACATCACCCAGACAATGAATTCTTCACTAAAGTTGGCCCAAATCCCCACCAGCTCCCCAAATCCGAGGATAAAGTTGCTGAGGAACACGGCCAGAAGAGGAGGGAAACCAGAAAAACAAAACAGAATCCGAGCCTGAGCCGTTCCAGAGGAGCTGCAGCCACCCAAAAATGCAGGAGCAGCACAAAAAGGAGCCACGCTGTGCCCTCACCAACTCCCACTCCGTAATTTAAGGAAAATGCTGAAGGTTTGGGATTTTAAAAACCCTTCTCTGGTTTCCTCAGGGCAAGGAAAAAATAAAAAGGAAGAGAGAAAAAAATTTCCTTGTGTTCTTTCCCTGAGCAAACAGCAGAATTCAGGGATTAATTCAGGGCTGGAGGATCCTTGCCCTCGGTTGGTTTTTCTCCCTGGTTTCTAATTTTGTTCTGAGGTTCTTTGGGAGAGCAGGAACTCCTTGTGGCACAGGAAAGGGATATTTGAGCTGATCCAGGGGAAAATTCCTGGTGTTTTGGATGAGAAACTGGTGAAATTGAAGTGGTGGGGAGGGAAGGGTTGTCCTTTAATTATTCCTTTAATTATTTCAGGCTTCTGCTCTGGAAACGATGCCAGTGCTGAGGAATTTTGCTATTCCCTGGGATAGGAGGGAGGGAAAAGAAAAAAGGAAATTTCTCCACTGAGTTATTGAGGATGAACAACCACCAATGAGTTTTTCCTCAGGAAAATGGGATTGGGAGTAAAGTTTGGATCCCATCAAGAATCCCAGTGGGGCTGTGGAGCCTGAGGGACTCCAAAGTTCAGATGTTCCCATTTTTCTCCATGGGACAGATGGAATTTCCCATCATTCCCCACAGTTCAATAGGTAAATTAAAACCCACAGAATCCTGGGAAATGCAGTTAATTTTGGGAATTTTCCAGTGCTGGAAGTGATTCCATCCATTTTTCTCAAAATAAAGATATTTTGGTGCTCATCCTGAATATTTTTTAAAATAAATTTCAAGTCTGAGAGGCAAAAATTCCACATTTTTTGTTAAAGGCTGCAAAACTCCTAAAACCAATATGGATAAATTAATTTCCTTTTCAGAAACACTGGAAAAGCCTGAGGAGATGCCCATGCCATTCCTAATTATTTTAAGGATGATTTTTTCCCTCTTTTTGAGCTGCCTGTTTTGATTATTCTTTAAAAATGAAATTGAATATTGAAATTAAAAATAAAAATTCCTTAGGAAATATAAAGACTGGACCTGGCTGCTCAAATTGGGAATGTGAAGGGAATGTAGAAGATGGAAAAAAAATTTTGGGATAGAATAAGAGAATCAGCATCCCAAATCCATTGTGGGCCGCTGCAGGGCATTGATATCATTGGAAAATCATGGGAAGGATTTAACTGAGGAGATGCAAAATGTCCAGGAAAAAAAAACCAACAAAAAATAAAAAATCACAGGGAAGCCATGGCTGATTCCAAGTCTTTATCCATGTTGGGATTTGATGTCCAGCAGTTCCTTTGGGATAAAAGCTGAGCTCTGTTTCCAGTCTGATTTTGGGGTGATTTCCCTGGATTTCAGGCACTCCAATTCTACCATGAGCACGCTGAGAGGTGCCTGGGGATGCTCCAGGATTAATCTGGGAGAAATTCTGGGAGAAAAAGATGTTCCAGGGGGATCTGCAGAATTCCCTGACAGGAGAGGGACAGCCGGGGGTCGGGATCTGGGAACAGGGAACAGGGGATGGGAGGAGAGGGAACAGCCTCAGGCTGGGCCAGTGAAGGGTTAAATTGGATATTTGGGATCATTTCTCCATGGAATGTCCCAGGAGGGTTGGAGTGCCCATCCCTGGAGGTGTCCAAGGAATTCCTGGTGGGGATCAGGCACAGCTTGGGCTCGGTGATCCCAGAGATCTCCCCCAGCTTTAATAATCCTGGAATTCTCTCTGCTATAACTCCATAACCACACATTTCCATACAGAAATACAAATATTTCCTTTGCCCTGATCTCCACAGGATTTTTTTTCCATGAGCTCCTTAAATCCCAAACCCTGCTGTGCACGGGAATCTTTCTGGCCGTGTTAGCACCGGGATTTTTAGGGATGTGGATCTCCCTGTTCGTGCAGGACCTGCAGATCTGCAATTCCCATTTTTCCCATCTAGGTGAACCTCCCAAGAGCAGCTGGGTGAAACTCTGGGATGCCTGGGGTGTGACAACGAGCCTGGAAATTCGAGCAGGATGAGGAGACCCAAGCGCAGCAATGGAGAGGGTGGAAGGAGCATCCCACGGAAAGTGGGAATTCTCCTCTCTCCTAAACAATCCCGGCTCCAGCTGCTCCACCCCAGGATGGAGAAAAGGCTCCCAGCTCTCAGCTGAACTCTCCGGCCTTTTTAAGGAGAGGCCACTGCTTTATTTACTGCTCTTGGAAGGGTCGGAGAGCTCCGGCTCCCGGCCAAAATCCAGCGGGAATAACGACTCCAAAGAGCAACTTGAACTTGGAGGAGCCTCTCCAGTCCCATCTTTCTCCTTTCCTGGAGCTGAGCGGAGCCGGAATCCGCCGGAATCCACTGGCACCGATCCTTATCTTTGCCATCGGCATCCCGGACTTTTCTTGCTGACAAAAGAGGAATATTTACGCCAGGAGGTTGTGGGAACGCAGCAATCCCCCCTCCACCCCCCGGCACGAATAAATCACGGCACAAACATTATCTGGGTCTGCAGGGAACGGACAAATCCATAAAATTTCCTGCGTGGAGAGGGTCAGAGCCCGGGCTGCCACTCTTGGCTGACACAAGGAGCAGGAGGATTTATTCCAAGAAACTCCCAGCTCCCAGTCCTGCTCCTGAGCAAATATTGGGATTTTTGGCGTTAATTGATAGAGAATTAATTGCTGTAATTCTTGTGGATCAGCTGTGATTTCAGCATGGCTAACACCGATTTTATTCCCTCTCCAACCGGAATTTTTAACCCCTAAACATCCTATTAAATTATCTCATTAGTAACTATTAATCAGATCATTATTAGACTTACAGAAATATAACTAAAATATCATTTAAAGGTGTCAAATGCAATTTTCAGAGAGGAAGATCTGAAAAACCGGCTGTTGAAAATTCCAAGCCTTTCAAGTGCTGCCAATCCCAGAAGTCAAAAAGAGGGAATAAAGGCTGGCTTCGGGAATGTGTGTGAAGCCATTGTTCCCCTGCTGTCAATCAGCAGCCTGTGGTTCCCGACAATGGAGTTGTTTTCCAAAGTTTCCCAAAGTTTACTCTGCAGAGTCATCGCAGCCTCGTGAAATCCGACTCCCGCTGTTGCTGTGGTCGGGAAATAAACCAGGGAGAATTCTCCTTGTTTTCCTCGTGGCTGCAGCTTCAGGATTTGCCCTCGGTGAGCACTTGGGATGCAGCTTTAATAATCCCAGATCCTGGTTTTTGTGAGAGGATTCACCTGGATGCTCGTTCCAACATCCTAAACCGACCCACGGAATCCATGGGCGTTTGTTGGATATTGTTCCTTGAGAATTTTAAAATAATTTATTTAAACTTCTTGTGCCCAACTTTTCCATCAGAGGGGGTTTAGTTCAGGAGCATCCCACTGCTGGAATGGAAAGGAGAGCTTGGATTTGGAGTGAAATGGAATTTGGGATCGTGACAGCTCATAATTCCTGCCACAGGATCCCAGAGGGGTTTGGGTGGGAAGGGACCTTGAGGATTATCCCAATCCCATTCCAGGGACACCTCCCACTGTCCCAGGGTGATCCAGCCTGGCCTTGGATGTTCCAGGGATCAGGGGCAGCCACAGCTGCTCTGGGAATTCCATCCCAGCCAGGAATTCCATCCCAGTATCCCATCTAACCAGTGGGAGCCATTCCCTGTGTCCTGTCCCTCCATCCCTTGTCCCCAGTCCCTCTCCAGCTCTCCTGGAGCCCCTTCAGGCCCTGCCAGGGGCTCTGAGCTCTGCCTGGAGCTTCTCCTCTCCAGGGGAACATTCCCAGCTCTCCCAGCCTGGCTCCAGCCCTGCAGCAGCTCCATGGGGGCTCCTCTGGATTCACTTCCAGAAGTTCCAGATCTTCCCTGTACTTAGAGCCCCAGAGGGGGGTTGAGATTTTTCCCATCATTATTAATTTATTTTTTTTTAACTGACCCTGACTTAATGGAAACTGAACCTTTTAGCGACTCCACAACACTTTCCCCAAACTTTCCATGGGATTTAATGGGAATTTTCTCAGTTTGGGCTGGAATTCTCTGATGGAAGCAGAGTCAGACAGGATGAACATTTGGAGCCAGCAGCTGATTATCCAGGAACCCACAGAGAGCTCAGAGCCATTGGATGAACTCTGCCCACCTTTTATATCCTTTGGGATTGTCCAACCCAAATTCCAAACACTCCCGAACTTCCCCTGCTGGGAAGCTTCATCCATGGAGCAAATCCAGCGTTTCACAGGATCACAGAACCAGTTCTGTGGGTTCTGACCTCTGAGATCCTGGAATCCAGGCTGTGACTCCATTTGTTGCACGTGGGATTTGTGGAAATGCAGGGAATTTTCTGGGATCTCCCTGTGTTTGGTTGTGATTAATTTTCCTGAACTCTGCTTCCAGACCAAACATCTCGGGAATAATTCCATTTTCCAACGGGGATTCAAGATGGGAATCAGGAGATTTTGTTGTCCCAGCAGGGAGCAGTGACAGGAATTGCAGGGAAAGCTGGCACTGCATCCCAACATTTAAATATTTATGGAAAGGTGACACAAGGTCTCTGAAAACACCTTTGGCTTTCACTTCACCTCATTAAACCCTTGGCATTCCCTGGACTCAGCCCAAGGAGCTGCCAAAAGCCTGGAATGGGGGGACAATTGGGTAAGAATACAACAACCTCCTTGACCTGAGGCTTCACCCTCAGCCTCGGGAATGATTGGGAAATCTCCATGGATTCTTCTTGGCCAAAGTCTGGGAAAGTGGAGCAGAACTGTGGGAGCCCAGGGTGCTCCCCTGGCCTCCTTGGGGGTCTCAAACCCCCTGGTGAGGGTCCCAAAGACCCCTGAGTGAGACCCTGGTGTCTCAGGCACTGAATTCCAACCCCTGGGGGAAATTACCAACACAGAGGGAATGGAAACCAGCCACCAAAATTAGTAAAGTGTAAATTAGGTTGTTAGAACGTAGATAAATAGACTTTTGGGAATGTTTGTGATAAGGGACACGTGGCCAAGATGGAGAATTTGGGGTGTGGATTCCTCTTCCTCCTTCTGCTCCGTGCCATCCATGCTGGGTGACATGCTGGCACTTTCAGATTGGATGGGGACAGAGCTGGACAGTTTAACAAAGTTGTATTGCATTGGAAAATAATTGTAAATCCCTGGTAGGTAATTTAGAGTATAAAAGATCAGTGCTGCCTCTGCCAGGCAGGTTCTGCCCTGGACGTCTGGCGAGCAGAGCTGTGAGCTGGGCAGAGCAATCCTGAGATGAGGGAGAACAAACAGCCATGGAAACCTCTCAGAACAGCTCCTGCAGCCTCTCATGGAAAGAGCTGGGTTCAAACCACCTGCATGTCCCCCACAGGTGAGCTCAGGGCTGAGGAGACACCTCGGGCTGTGACACAGAACGAGGCAGGAAAGGTCTGGCCAGTGCCACTCCCTTGGTTTAGTGTCCCCTCTCAGGTGTCACCCTGGAATGAGGAATGCCAGGATCTCCTTTCCAGCTGCACCAGAGAATTTGGGATTGAAGGATCTCTTGAAGGGCACTGAAAGGAGAAAATCAGAAGGATTTTTCTCCAGTCTGAGCTGGCAGTGTCCAAGGCCAGGATGGGCAGGGCTTGGAGCAGCCTGGGGTAGTGGGAGATGCCCTGCCCATCCAGGGGGTGGAATGGGATGATCCTTAAAGTCCCTTCCAACCCAAACCATCCTGGAATTCTGGGATCCTCCTGGCCCTGCAGACATGGATTTGATGGAGCATCACAGCCCTGGCTTCCTTCCAGCACAGTGACCCCAAAATGCAAAACTCAGAACAGTCAGAAGGGCTGGAATCAGGTGGTGTTTGAGCTCTCCTCCATCCCAAGCCATTCTAGGATTACTTTGGAACCACCCAGGACAAAGATTTGGTGTGGCAGGACTTTTATTATCCATGAAACTTCATTAATGATTCCTCAGGGACAGGAAAATGCTCCCTAAAAATTCCACTCTGAACTCCAGCCCAGTCCTGGGGTTTAACATTGCCAGAGGTCGATGCTCTCCCACTCCACAGGATCAGAGCTTGGAATAAATGGAAAACCAGAAGGGGAGTGGAGAGGAAATCCAGCCCTGAATAAATGAGGAAGTTTTTGCTGTTCCATCCATGCAATCCCCTTTGGGATGGTTAAACAATCCCTTTGTCCCACACTTTTCTGCTTGGGGCAGGAATTTTTAATCAGGCATGGAGTTAATGTGTAAAGCAGGGAAAATGAACTTCCAGAGGCAGGGGTACAGCAGGGGTACAGCAGGGCTAGGGCTCCAGGCCTGGCTTACCTGATCTCAGCCACAGGGTCAGGATTTGATAAAACATGAATGGATATTGAAGGAGAAAAATCAGGAATAAACCGTGCCTAAAGCACTCCTTGGTTATTCTGTGCCTGGAATTGGAGCCCAGAGTTTGGAGAAGGAATTTTTCCATCTCTTGGTCTCCTCTGCCTGATACAGGCAGGGAAAATGTACAGATTCCTGAGGAGTCTGATGCAAAGACAAAAATCAGGATGGGAAATGAGTGGATCCAAGTGGATCCCAGAATCATGGAATGATTTGGGTTGGATGGGACGTTAATGATGATCCATTCCACCCGTGCCATGGCAGGGACACATCTCACCACCCCAGGCTGCTCCAAGTGCCCAGCCTGGCCTTGGCACTGCCAGGGATCCAGGGCAGCCACAGCTGCTCTGGGAATTCCAGCCCAGCCAGGAATTCCTTCCAATATCCCATCTAAACCTCCTCTGTGTCAGTCTGAGCCCATCCCTCCAGTCCCTGAGGAAAATTCCTTCTCCAGCTTCCCCTTCAAAGCCTGGAAGGTCCTCTGAGATCTCCCCAGGGGAACATTCCCAGCTCTCCCAGCCTGGCTCCATAGGGAAGATGCTCCAGTCCCTTTTTCAGCTCTGTGGCCTCCTCTGGGCTTGCTCCAACATTCCCATGTCCTTCTTGAACTGGGATCCTTTACTGGGAGGCAGCTGCACACCAGTCCCTCCCAGCAGAGAGGGAACAGCTGGGAATGGCCCCATATCCACACAATCCCACTGGACCCAAATCCAGCTCTGCCTAAAATCCCCATTGGGAAGCACTGCAGGGATCTCAATTCTTCTGAAACTCCAGGAGGGACTTTGCTGTGTTAGACTTGAGTGCTGTGAGCCCTGCTCCAGAATAATTTCAATCCACAGTTTCATGAACATCCTGGAATTCCAAACTGGGCCTTGATCAGCTCCATGGATGAGGATGGATAAATTTCAAATCAAAGCTAGGATTAAAGGTAAAGCTCACAGGGTTCCCAGGGGCAGAGGTGCAAATTTGGGACACTGAGATGTTTTTTTGGGATGGCTTTGGGCTGCAAGAAGGAATTTCAAGTTGGATTTAGTGTGGGAAAAGAAGGATAGAATGTGGATAATGGGGACAAGAGGAAAGTCCAGGTGTCTCCTTTTCCTGTCAGGAATCCTCTCCAACCTGGATCCAGCTGCTGGATGTGGCAGGATGTGTGAAAAGAGTCACAACAATTTGGGAACAATTGGGATTCCTGGGAATAAATTTCCAATCTTGCCATTTGCTCCTCAGGACACACAAAATTCTCTGGATTTTCTCCTTCCTCAGTTAATCTTCGATGACAAAACAAGTCCCAAATGTCACTAATGGAAAATTCTAATAAAGACATGGATTTTTTTCTTTGGAGGAGGGAGAAGAAACCTGAATTGATTTTGGGTTTTCCACACAGGGTGGGTGAGACTCCTCTTATCTCCCTGAAGCAGCAGTGATTTGAGGGAAAATCCTACAGGATGGGATTTTCCTGGATGTTTCTGCACCCTGCAGGATCATGGATGAACTCCCTGACGTGGATTTGGGAAAGGAACAGCCACAGACACGTGGGAAATGGAAGCTCAGGGATGAATCCTAAATTTCCAATTATTTCCTGCCAGGTCTGATCCTCCCCAGGATCCTGAGCAAGAGTCAAGCCAGGGGGAAGAGCGGGAAGAGAATGAGGAGCTGGAATTCCAGTCCTGGTAAAATCCAGGTTTGGGAATCTGAACCATCCACACAATTCCAAGGGATTTTCCACCAGCAGGAGGAGGGATGAGATCAGAGCCTGACTGAAGGCTGAGATAACTGGGAATAGCAGAAATTTTTTAGGGAATAATGAAAACATTTTGGGATCAGATGAAAATTCAGAGATTGGGAGGGAGGGCGGGGTGTCCATCAGAAATGGAGAGGGAAGATTCCAAAGGAAGCAGGAGTGGAGTCACACAAGGTGGCAGTGCAGATTGCCAGCAGGGGCTTGGGGATGTTGGGAAAAGGCTAAAAATATCCCAGATGCAACAGGAGAATCCAGGCATTCACTGCTGGTGTAATCCCAGACAGGAATTCTGCTTGGGCAACTCCTGAGTCCACAGGACAGCACTTGGGTTAATCCCTAATTGTCCCCATGGATTAATGAACAGCATTTCCTGATCCAGCTGGGCTCTATCCTGGATTGATCCGAATTTTCCACCCCTGTTCTTTGGGCATGAGGCTGAGGGCAGTTGGGGCCTCAAGGAAATTCCAAAATCTTGGATCCACTGCTTGGATCTGATAGCCAGGGGTGCATGGAATGAGCTCCATGCAGGAGAGGAACATCCAGGCAATTCCTAGAAAACCTGGATGCCATGGAATCCCAGAATGGTTTGGGTTGGATAATCTCATTCCAGCTCCTGGATATTCTGATTTTGTTAGGTTGTGAGGAGTTTGGGGCTCAGCTGGGAATGTTCATCCTGGAGAAAAGGAACTCCAGGGGTTCCTTCTGGGACAGGAGGGAGCAGCTGGAGGGAAATGGGATCTGATCCAAGGAAATGGGACAGGAGGAGAGGGAATGGCCTGAAGTTGTTCCAGGGAAGGGTTAAATTAGATATTTGGGATAATTTATCTATGGAAAACATGGTGAGTTGTTGGAATTTCCCAGGGAGGTTTGAGTCCTCATCCCAGGAGGTGTCCAAGGAATTCCTGGATGTGGCACTCAGGGACCAGGCACAGCTTGGACTCAGTGATCTTGGAGATCTTTCCCATCCTCAGGGATTTTAGGATTCTCTGGATGCAAAAGATATTTTTCCCAGCTCCATCCCTTCTGCACAGCCCCCAGCCCCTCCCTCAGCCCTGCCCAAACTCTCCAGGTGAATTTAGAAACTCCAGAAGAGGATTTTCCTGGGGTTTAATCCCAAACCCCTCAGGATTTTTGGGAAGAAATTAACTCCCAGTTTCAGCACATCTGAGGGTGGAGGAAATCCTGTGGGAAGAAGGAGGAAGGAATTGTGGTCAGCTGGGAAAGGATTGGTGGGAATGACCTTGCAGGGACATGAGGAGCAGGATATGGTGTGAAAATCCATGGGAAAACACCTGGAAAATTGGACCCAGGACAAGTTTCCATGATCTTGGTAATTTTAATATTTATAATTTTAATGCTCAGCTCCTACAGAAGGACCTAAAGGACGATTTCCCCCTGAGTAAAGGATCTTCCCACCTAATTCTCCAAAATTTTGGAATGCTGAAGGAGGGACAGGATGATAAACCAGTGGGAATGATCCCTGTCAGGGATGTGTCACTGATGCCATCATGGTGTCATCCCATGGGAATGGGATGCAGGGAAAAGTTTCTCCTCTTGGAATTAACAGCAGAACTTTCAGTCCTTCATACACAGCTCCAGAAATCCAGGAAAGACATTAAAGAGGGAATGAAAAAACAGGGAAAGAAAATCCAGAAAAAACCACCTTTATTTCTTCTCAGCTTTTTATTTCTTCTCACCTTTGCCCCAACTTTGGAACTCAACCCTCAGGAATTATTTCAGGGAGTGTTTTCCTCACATTTCCCTTCCTGGCCCAGGATAAATCCCTAATTTGTTGAAAGCTGGATGGACAAATTGGAGCAGCAGCAGCAGCAGCAGAAGTCGAGAGTTTTTGGGAGGAGCTTGGGAAAGCTCCAGCAGCCCTGAGAGATTCCAAAGTTTCTGCTCCACTTCTGGAAGTGGAACCTCACTTCTGGTCGCTCGCTCTGGATTTCGCTGCCAAAAAACCACAAGGAAAATAATAAAAGAGGCAAAAACAACTCCGTGGGCTCGGATTGCTGGGTGGTGACGAGGCCAATTTGCGTAAAACGTTTTGATCCCGCCTCGTTCCTTGGGCTTGGGCCACGGTTTGTGCTCGGGGCGAGCTCCAAGCGCTGCTCCACGAGTGTCCCCTCAAGGGCGAGGTGGAGACAGCCCAGCACACAAAGGAAAGGGAATTTGTAAGGAGGGCTGGCTGCTGGAAAGGAGGGAAAATAATTTCAGGGAATTCCGAGCAAAAAGGGAGGTGAACAAAGCTTGGGAACTTATTTTTTTTGGCTGATGCTGGACTAGAATAGAAAAAAAAATGGGGTTAATTGGAATGAAATCAGAATTAAAGGGTTTTTATCAGGGAATCAGCTCCAAGTGCAAAAACAGGGGTTTGTGGAGGAAGCTGCTCCTTCTGGTGTGATGCAGCATTGGGAAATTGGAGGGAGGGATGGAGGGATGATGGATAGATGGATGATGGATGGATCCATACATGAATGGATGGATGGATGACGGGTGGATAGAGGAATGGATCCATGGATGGTTGGAGGGATGGATGGATGGATGGATGGATGGATAGATGATGGGTGGATGGATGGATCTGTTGGGAAAGATGAGACAGAGAAATCTTGCAAATATGAATGCTCAGAAGGCAATCCCCTCGTGATAGAACAATGCCCTCGGCCAGAGAGCAACTCCAAAGGGCACAGAAAGACTTGCCACGGTCCAAAGATTAGATCTTAGAGTTTAAAATGTAACACACTATGATAACATAAGGATTTCTATAGGCTGTATGTAAATGCTATAGAATTTGTATCTTATATTACATTGGTTAGTGCAAATTAGAATATTCATCATGGAAGAAGATTTATTGTATTGCAAACGGAAATCGCTCTCTTGCTTCCTCTCTTTTTGCTCTCTTCTCTCTCTCTCTCCCCCTTTTTATCTCTTTTGTCCTGCTCTGGGGCTGTGCCTGGCAGCTCCTAGCAGGCTCTTTTATAATAAACTTTAACATTTAGTTTATACAGAGCGCTTGAGTTTTGTTCCCGACCGTCCATCCCGACACAAATTATCCCGCAGGGTCCCGCATGGATCCATGAAGGATGGATGGATGGATGGATGGATGGATGGATGGATGGATGGATGGATGGATGGATGGATGGATGATGGGTGGATAGAGGAATGGATCCATGGATGGATGGATGGATGGATCCATGGATGGATGGATGGATGGATCCATGGATGGATGGATGGATGGATGGAGGAATGGATCCATAGATGGATGGATCCATGGATGGATGGATGGATGGATGGATGGAGCAGGAGGAGTTTCTTTAAACCAGGAGTGGGAGTTTTTCAGTGGCAGCTGAGCTGTCACATCCCAGGATCTGCAAGGACACCCTCTGGATAAACCTCCCTGTGGCCAGGACACCTCCCACTGCCCCAGGCTGCTCCAGCCTGGCCTTGGGCACTCCCAGGGATCCAGGGGCAGCCACAGCTTCTCTGGGAATTCCCTCCCAGTCCCTCCCCACTCTCCCAGGAAGGCTTTTTCCTGATATAAAATTTCCTTGGTAAAGTTTTATTTTGCTGAATTTGCCCTGTTTATTCTCTTTTTTTCTCTCTGTCACCTTTTTTTTTACTTCCATGGCCATCCAAAAAGGAATTCCCTCACCTTGAGCCTGGAGAGCCCCACAAATGGATTAATACCCAAAATGCTCAAACATCCGAGTTTTTCCAGTTCCTTAAATAAAGAGAAGAGTAGCAAACAGCTCAGAAGGGTGTTCTGGGAGTTTTATAGGATTATCCAGTTCTCTCCAGGCAGGAAGAACATTCCCTTCTGCTGGCTGCACGTCCATTTTCCAATTCCATCTCTAATTGCTGGGGAGCCCAGATAAGATCAGGTGAAACTGGGAGGGGTTGATTTTATGGGAATTTCCAAACCAGGACTGTTCTGCTTCCAGGTTTGGACAATAACGAATATTTCCAGACATTTCATTCCAATCCCTGGCATTCCATGTGCCTGGAGAGCAGCACAAGGATTGGGAGATGCTCTGAAAGGATTTATCTGAGCACAGGAAAACCAAGGAACATTTTCCTCTGGCATCACTTTAGAGGAGACATTCCCAGAGTCACTTTTTCCCTGGTTTAACCCTTATCCCATGGATCCCATCAGTGGATGGGATTCTGGCAGCTCAGTTATGATTTGGGAACAAAATATTTGGACAACAAAATTTCCAAAAAGAAAAATTCCCAGTGCTCTTCATCGTTCCCTGCTGCCACCCCAGGCTGCTGAATTGTCCCATTTCTGAGTTCTCTCAGGGACAAATAATTTTTTGGGGATTTGGGGGTTGGGAGATTCTGACCACCATCCTCAAAGTTATTTAGGGCAAGTGGAGATTTGTAGCCCCACAGCAATAAGGGTTTTTTCACTGATTATTACCAGCTCAAACATTTGAGGGTGTGAAAAATGAGGCTAGAAATCCATGGAAAACTCCCTGTTTCCAACTATCCATGGAAAACCACTCCAACTCCAGCTTTTTGTTGTCCCAAAAAGGGAATTTTGCACTTTTCCACCTCGTTCTGAGCAGGATTTTGGGAGTGCTCAGTGGAACCATGCAGACACCTTCAAAAATGATCCCAGGGCAACAACCAACTCCTTCCAATGGGATCTGCTGGAAGATGGGATGGAAAAAACAGGAAAGGGTAAAAAAATTTTTTTTTTTCCTTTTCTCCCCCTCTCTTTCTTTTTGTCCCTGTTCTTCCTCCTCAGCATTGACAGTCAGTGCTGCTGAAGGGAAAACACTGAATTTAGGGGAATTTTAGGGGAACTGGATCCTGTTCTTCTCCAAGGCACAAAGCTCCATCCCTAATCCAAGGTCTCTCAGGGATTTTTGGGAACAGACCATCCAGAGAACTTTGTGGACCAATCCCAGAAATGACCAAGGCCAGGCTGGACAAGGTTTGGAGCAACCTGGGATAGTGGGAGATGTCCCTGCCCGTGGCAGGGGGTGACACTGCAATGAGGGAATCTCTCAAGTCCCTTCCAACCCAAAATATTTTGGAATTCTCTGCTTTTCCATGTGTTTTTAAGGGTTTATTGGAGTGTTTTCCCATATTCTTCGTGCTGATGGATCTGTCGTTACTTCCAAACCCAAAGCAGAGTCCTGGGACTCTCAAGGCTCAAGGAATTTCCCTTTTTCCAGGAGCTGCAGTGGGATGAAACCAGTCAGGTTCTCACCCCAACCCCCCTGGGATAACCTGGGAAAAATCACTCCTGGGAATTGTGAGATGGAGTTTGGCCTTGAAAAGGAAAAGGTTATCTATAGGTTTCCACAATTAGGGAATCACAAGAAAAGAGAAAACCCCTGTGTTAGACACCACAGATCCATGGAAAAAGGAATTATCACCCTCAGGATCCTGCACATACCATGGATAATTTCCCATGTGAATTTCCAGTGCTTTCCATCCCCTGTTCCCTATCGGAATTTGAGCAGCTTCTTCCCTGCATGATCTTTATGTGTTTTTTCTCAATGGATTTAGGCAAAATGTGCCATTAAAAAAGATATTTGCAAACATTCCTGTATTTATTCCCTATATTTCCACATCGTTTTTTCTTTCCCCCTCTCTGTAGCTCCATGGTGCCACTTGTCATCCGTGGGTCCTGCAGCCTCAGGACTTGTGGCTGGGAAAAAAAAACCCAGGATCCAAACCAGGATTTAGTCAGGGAGGGAGAAAAAACAACTATTTAGTGAAATCTGGGATCTTGCAGAAGGAAAGGGAACTTCAGGATATGTGGACAGAGAAGAGGAGAGAGAGGAGGAAGCAAAAGAGAAGGAAAATTTATTCCAAGCCCAGGTAGAACATTTCCTCCTCACCTGGAATTTATTGGAGGGAACAATGCTGGGCTGGCTCCAGAACCAGAAACTCCCAAACCAGAAATAAAGGGAATAAAACCAGAGGAATGTTGTCTGGAAAAGTCCAGTGTGGCATTTCCCTGTGGATGCTCAGGCTGGGCCCTGGAGGAGATGGATGAGGGGTGACAGCCCCACGTCCCTGCCAGCCAGGACACAGGGACACTCTGTGAATTCCTGGCAGCCCTGCAATGCCCTCAGGAATTGGTCTGGCCACTCCACTCTATTTAAATCCAGGCAATGCCTGGTTTTCCATGCCCTTGTTGTTCCCTGTGTTTTCTTTCCCTGCCTGGGCTGTTTATTAGGTTTGAGGGCTCGACCAGCACAGGGGGTGTTGGGCCAAGCAGGAGTTATTTTGGAGATGGCTTCAGGAATCCAGAGGGAAATTCCAGGCTCTGGTTTTAACTCATCCCCAGGGATGGCTCTGTTTGCACAGGGATTGTGGGGAGCTCAGGGGGAAAACAGGAATCACCCAGCTCTGGGACCACTGAGAGGCATCACTGGGGCTGGGCATGTTCCTGATTCCAGGTTTTTATCAGGATTGGGATATTCTTCAGCCCTGTGGATCATGGAGGGACAGGAAACGGGAGGGGATTGCTCTGATCTCAGGATTAGTGGGATCTCTAGGGATCCAAATCCAAATAGAAATGTCCTCATACAAATCCAGGTAAAAATATCCTGAACCAAATCTAGGTAGAAATGTCCTCATCCAAATCCAGGTAGAGCTGTCCTCATCCAAATCCAAATAGAAACGTCCTCATAAAAATCCAGGTAAAAATGTCCCAAACCAAATCTAAGTAGAAATGTCCTCATACAAATCCAAAAGAGATGTCCTGATCCAAATCCAGATAAAACTGTCCTCATCCAAATCCAAATAGAAATATTCTCATCCAAATCCAGGTAGATGTGTCCTCATCCAAATCCAAATAGAAATATTCTCATCCAAGTCCAAGAAGAGGTGTCCTCATCCAAATCTAAATAGAAATGTCCTCATCCAAATCCAAATAGAAATGTCCTCATCCAAATCCAAAAAGTGATGTCCTCATCCAAATCCAAATGGAATTGTCCAGGGATTGGGAGAGCAGGAACATCTCCAAGCTTTGGTGTGATCCAGGCAAGATGACTTTGGAAATATCCATCATTTTATTCCTGGTTCCTCCACAGCTTCTCACTCCTCTGAGGAGTGCTCCACTTGGAAAAAATTCCTTTTTTTCCCAAGGATTCTGTAGGGGAAGCTAAACCTGTAAAACCCCTAAACCCTGAGAGCTGGGAGATAAAAGATAAGAAAAGAGATTGATGATAAGAGTGATTGGTGTGGCTTTGGATGGGCACAGTTTTGTGGAATGCAAGGAAAATATTCCTGAAATCCCCACTCCAGTCTCCCCAAGCAGCAGGGATTTGGATGAGGACATTTCCATTTGGATTTGGATGAGGTTATTTCCATTTGGATTAGGACATTTCCATTTGGATTTGGATGAGGTTATTTCCATTTGGATTTGGATGAGGACATTTCTACCTGGATTTGGATGTGAACATTTCTACCTGGATTTGGATGAGGACATTTCCATTTGGATTTGGATGAGAACATTTTTACTTGGATTTGGATAGGGATATTTCCACTTGGATTTGGAGGAGAACATTTCCACTTGGATTTTGATGAGGACACCTCTGTCTGGATTTGGATGAGAACATTTCTATCTGGATTTGGATGAGGACATTTCTACCTGGATTTGGATGAGGATATTTCTGTTTGGATTTGGATCAGAACACCTCTACCTGGATTTTGATGAGGACATTTCCATCTGGATTTGGATAGGGATATTTCCACTTGGATTTGGAGGAGAACATTTCCACTTGGATTTTGATGAGGACAGCTGTCTGGATTTGGATGAGAACATTTCTATCTGGATTTGGATGAGGACATTTCTGTTTGTATTTGGATCAGAATACCTCTACCTGGATTTGGATGGGGATACTTCCCACCTGGATTTGGATGAGGACATTTCCATCTGGATTTGGATGAGGACATTTCTACCTGGATTTGGATGGAGACATTTTTATTGGGATTTGGATCAGGACATTTTTATTTGGATTTGGATGGGGACTTTTCCACTTGCATTTGGATAAGGACATTCCCATCTGGGTTTGGATGGGGACATTTCCATTTGGATGGGGACATTTCCATGTGGATGAGGACACCTCCATTTGGATTTGGATGGGGACATTTCTATCTGGATGTGGATGAAGACATTTCTATTTGGAGATTGAACCAAGCCAGGTAAAAACCCTTTGAACTCCTATTTATGTGAAGGAATTTTTGAGACTCTCTGGCTGGGAATGACCCCAAAAAAAGGAGAGAGTTTATCCAACCTGGAATGAGGAGCAGGTTCTGTTCCTTCCCACTGCTATTTCTGGGATGCCTTAGGCCAAAATAAAGTGTGAGCCTCAACTTCCCTGAGGTTGGGAGAAGGGTTTGGGGGAACCTGGAGAAAGGCAGGAAAATCCAGCATAATCATCCTTGGGAAAAAATAATTGTGAGTAGATTTGTGCATTCAGAGCAATAAAGAAATCTAAATATAACAAATAAAAAATATTTGGGATATAGAAGAAGAAGTAAATATAAATATAAATATAAATATAAATATAAATATAAATATAAATATAAATATAAATATAAATATAAATATAAATATAAATATAAATATATTGTAAAAATGTAAATGAAAATATAAAAAATCATAAAATAAAAATAAAAATAAAAATAATAAAAAATAAATCATATTAAGGGGTTTTTTAGCTGTCATTCCAAAGAATGTCCCTGTTGTATTTATGGCTTTCCAGCTGCTGGGACACAGAACAGAGGATTTATCTGCTCTAAATTTAGCCCCTGAAATGTTGTCCAGCTGGAATCCCAGTTATTCCAGGGATTAGCCTGGATAAATTGTGTTTGATATGTGTTTGAGATAAGCAAAATATTCCCAGAGATAATTCCCAATCATAATGGAGGATCTGGAGGCTCAGACTTGAATTCAGAAGAGCAAAGGGAGGAAATAAATCCGTGTGGCAGAAAGTTCCTTAGCCCTGGATTCCCAGGGCAAGGAGTTTGTTCCATGCCTGGGTTCATTTCCCACCAAACCAAAAAAATCTCCTGGTTTTTCACACCAAACCAAAGGAAAAAATAGAGAAAACTTCCTGCTCTTTCCACACAGGAGCAGAACAGGAAAGAAATCCTTGGATCAAAATTCACAGCCTGAGGAACTGAAGTTGTGGGAAAGTTGGTTGACATCTGTTGGAAAGGGTCAGGAAAATCCAGTTCCAACTGGGAATGGTGTCTGTTAAACTGGGATGTGGGTGGTGGCAGGGAATTAACAGGGATCTGTTTTCTTTTCCTGCACCCACACTGGGACAATCGCCTGGAATCAGCATAAACAGAGGATAAAGGGATTGGGAAAAACCCCTGGGGAAGGGCTGGGAGTGCTGCTGGGGAGGAATGAACACGCCCTGACCTTGTGCTGCAGAAATCTGCAGGTGTCCGGGGTTGATCCCACAGTTTGGGAAGCAGGAAAAGGGGAATTCTGCCCCTCTGCCCCCTCAGGTGAGACCCCACCTGCAGAGATGCTCAGAACCACCAGCACAAGGACCTGGAGCTGCTGCAGGGCTGGAGCCAGGCTGGGAGAGCTGGGAATGTTCCCTGGAGAGGAGAAGCTCCAGGGAGAGCTCAGAGCTCCTGAAGGGGCTCCAGGAGAGCTGGAGAGGGACAAGGGATGGAGGGACAGGACACAGGGAATGGCTCCCACTGCCAGAGGGCAGGGATGGACGGGATATTGGGAATTGGGAATTCCTGGCTGAGATGGAATTTGCTCTGTGGGAGTCTTTATGTCGGGATGGACGGTCGGGGACAAGACTCAAGCGCTCTGTATAAACTAAATGTTACAGTTTATTATAAAAGATCCTGCTGGGGAGCTGCCTGGCACAGCCCCAGAGCAGGACAAAAGAGATAAAAGGGGGGAGAGAGAGAGAAGAGGGAGAAGAGAGCAAGAAGAGAGAGAAAGAAGAGGAATCTCAATCCTGCTTTATGGACAGCATCTGGAATTTCAGTTTTCCCACCTGGCTCCTGTTATATCCACACAATGGAGGCCTCCCCTAAGTGTTTAAGGGTGAGGTCATAAAATTTTTTAATTTTCTTCCCTCTAGGAAAGCCCCAATTCCAAGAATTCTCTTTTCTCTTATGGAGAAATGGTCAATAAACAAAACTTGGCCACTTTCTCCCAGTTTTTGTGGAACTTGGATTCTTATTCCAACATTATCGTGCTCTCTCATCCTAATAATGTAAAAAAAATCCCAACTTATAATTAAAATTGCTTAATTAAAGTCACCTCTTCTCCACAGATAAGAAAATGAGGTGCTTTGGCATTTATTAATGTGTTTTATTCCCAGGAAATGCAGAGAGAGGGAATCCTTCACCTTCCCACAAGGAGTCCTGGATATTAATGAAAATATCTCCTACCCCATCATTCACTTTTGGACTGTGCAGGCAACTTGGAAATTATTGGGAATTCTCTGAGCTTTTTCCCAAATGGATTTTCCTGCATCCTGTGGTGCTTCCATCCTCATCCCTGTCCTCCAGCCCATTGATTTTTTTTTAGGGTTTAAACAATGATCCATCCCTGCTTTTCCCCAAAGTTTCAGTGGGTGTTTGAGGGATCCCAAGGAATGGGATGGGAAGATAGATGGGGGAATTCAGGGATGGGAAGATGGGGAGAGATTCAGGGATTGGAATTCAGAGGGAATTCAGGGAAGGGGAAGACAGGAGGGATGGAGGGATAGGAAGATGGGGGAAAACTCAGGGAAGGGAAGAAGAGGGGATTCAGGGAAGGGAAAATGGGGAAAATTCAGGGAAGGGAACACAGAGGGGGAATTTGGGAAAAGGAAGATGGGGGAATTCAGGGAAGGAAATTCAGGGATGGGAAGATGGAGGGGATTCAGGGAAGAGGGAGGAATTCAGGGATTGAAATTCAGAAGGAATTCAGGGATGGGAGGACAGGAGGGATTCAGGGAAGGGAAGATGGGGGGAATGCAAGGAAGGGAAGATGCAGAAATTCAGGGAAAAGAAGATGGGGGAATTCAGGGATGGGATGATGGGGGAATTCAGGGATGGAAGTTCAGAGGGAATTCAGGGATGGGATGATGGGGGGAATTCAGGGATGGGAATTCAGGGATGGGAATGCAGGGGAAATTAAAGGAGGAGAAGATGGAGGAATCCAAGGAAGAGAAGACAGGGGGAATTCAGGGATGGGAAGATAGGTGAGTTCAGGGATGGGGAGATGGGGGAGTTCAGGGATGGGAATTCAGAGGGAATTCAGGGAAGGGAATTCAGGAATGGGAAGATGGGGGCATTCAGGGAAGATGGAGGAAATTCAGAGGGAATTCAGGGAAGAGAAGACAGGAGGGATTCAGAGAAGGAAATACGAAGGAATTCAGGGAAGGGAAGATGGGGGAATTCAGGGATGGGAATTCAGGGATGGAAATTCAGGGATGGGAAGATGGGGGGATTCAGGAAGGGAAGATGGGGGAAATTCAGGGATTGGAATTCAGAGGGAATTCAGAGAAGGGAAGAAAGGAGGGATTCAGGGAAGGAAATAGGAAGGAATTCAGGGAAGGAAATACGAAGGAATTCAGGGAAGGGAAAATGAGGAAAATTCAGGGAGGAGCTGGGGTTGCTCCCTCTGTTTCACACTCCCATTTCCCATCCCGAGGGCTTTATCCCGAGTTTGCTGATTATCAGGAGCCAATCGCAGGCAACACCCCTCGGCCTCTCCCCTTGAGGCGAGGCAGGGCTGAGCTTTGTTCCTTGAAAGCCCAGCCTGGATTAAGGAGCCGCTAATCCTGAGGGGGGGATTTGTGAGCAGAGCCCCAGGACGTGATCCCTTGTAAACAGCTCATTAAGGACTTTACATCTCCCAGGATTTTTCCCTCTGGCTTTTCCCTCCCACACTCCCAGCCCGGGCAATTCTCTCCATCCCAGGCGTTGTAAGAGGATCCCGAGGCCATCCCCAGGATATTTTTAAGCCTCCACAGCTGCCAGCCCATTTTAAAGTCTTGTTTTAAGGCTGGCTCATCCTTGGCCTTCATAACTTTGCATAACCCGCGGCTGGAATTCTCTGCTGCTCCCTCTGGGATATGAGAGAGACACAGAGCTGATCCAAAGGATGGAGCCAGGCTGGGAAAATTGGGAATGTTCACCTGGAGAAGGGAAGGATCCAGGGAGAGCTCAGAGCCCCTTGCAGGGCCTGGAAGGGGCTCCAGGAGAGCTGGAGAGGGGCTGGGGACAAGGCAGGGAGGGACAGGACACAGGGAATGGCCTCAAAGTGAAAGGGAAAATGTTTAGATGGAATATTGGGAAGGAATTCCTGGCTGGGATGGAATTCCCAGAGGATTTGTGGCTGCCCCTGGGTCCCTGGCAGTGCCCAAGGCCAGGCTGGATCACCCTGGGAGAGTGGGATGTGTCCCTGTTTTCCTGATCCATGTTGGAACCAGTTGACTTTTAACCTTCCAAGCCAAAACATTCCCTGATTCCACAATAAAATGGATAATCCAGCAATTTTCACTCATTCCTGAATCACTCTGGTGTCACATCAGGCCTGGGAATTTTGTCCTTGCCCTGCTGGAGGTGCCTGGACTTTTCTATCCTTGGATTTTCCTCTCTTGGAAGGAGCTGCTGAGCTTTTCTAGGCACAACCAGGCTGCCTGCAGTGGGAATAATGTGTTTTATGGAAGTTAACTGCCTTAAATAAACACTCCCTGGGATCCAGGAGCTCCCAGCAGGGCCTCATTCCCAAAATCTGCTAAAACAACACAGAGGAAAAAAGAGAGCAGGAAACACTCTGGAAAAATGGGATAAACACTGTGAAAGTTGATTTTTCTCCTGTTTTAAGGAGGGAATATTGGCTGGCTCAAACTGCTTCCCATCATCTGCTGGGATTTCCTTCCATTGGATTCTGGGGAATTCCTGCTATGCCAAATGCTCTCCTGGCATGGAAAAGAGGAATCCCAGGGGATTTTTGTTTGCAAACATTCCCTGGCTGCTGGAATAACGTTACAGTGATGGATTCCTGCCAGGTGTGAAAAACTCCTGGCACAGCTGGAATTCCATTGCAATTCCATGTGTTTCCCTGTGCTTTGGACTATTCCAGCACAAGCTGAAAGGATGATTTTTTTTTTTTTTTGTTTGTTTTTTTTTTTTTTTTTGTTTTCCAGGAATATCTTATGGAATAACAACCCAGGCCTTTACCAGGAAATTTAATGGCTTTGCCTGGAGTAAGGAATGCCAACATTTTCCCACTGGAACATGAACTTCAAACTGGGAATTGGAACAGCTGGATGCACTTTTATCCAGAAGAACAAGGCTGGGAAGGAATTCCAGTTCCACTGAAAGTCAAACTCTCCCAGGACTCTCCAGAGTTTCCTCTCAATTTACAGGGATGTTTTCCAGCTGTTTGAGTGATGGGATACAAGGGCTGAGTTGTGGGATGAACAATTCTCAGCACAGAAGGGGCTCTGGGGAAATGGGATCTGCCAGAACCCTTGGAATGTGGAGATATCCCAAATCCCAGTTGGAAAAACTCTGACACCTGATTTAATATCAATCCATGATCTGTGCTTGATTTGCAGAGAAAATTCCGACTTCACCAGGTCTTGGATTGGCCCATTTGGGAAACCACACCCAGTTCAAGCTGGGAAAAAGGCCATGGATGAATCAAATCAACCTCCAGGTGCAGCTGGGATGGCTCCAAGGCATTCCAAGATGGACCAGAGGAGGTTATGGAAGATCATTCCCTACCTCTCATCTCTCCCTGGAGGTGGGAGAAGTTGAGCTGGAATATTCCTAATCCTGGGAATAAAAATAGATCCTGATCTGCCTGCATGGGTCTGATTTGGTCTGCTTTCCTTTCTGCTTGGCTTTTCCAAGCAATCAGGGAAAAATCCCTACTCTGGGCTCACCTGGCTCGTTCCAGTCTGGAATGCTGTTCCATGAGGAAACCTGGATCCCATGGATGGAAACTTCCCAGGGAACCTGGACCAGTTGCAGCCCACCTGGCTGTACTGGTCCCAGTCCCTGCCCCACTGGGCTCAGTCCCTCCAGCTTGTGGAGCTTGTTCATGTGGAATTCAGAGTTCTCCCGGTCTGGAATGCTGTTCCATGAGAAAACCTGGATCCCATGGATGGAAACTTCCCAGGGAACCTGGAGCTACCTGGCTGCACAGCTGCTGCCAGTCCCTGCCCCACTGCACCATGACTTGGGTGGCCAGGAAATAGAAAATCTTGGAATTACCTCAGGATTGGCTCCATGGAGCTCATGGAAAACTCTTTCCATGAGGAACACCTCGATTCCTGACCTGGTTTCAGGATCACCAGATCCTTAGGATCAGATGGCAGGAATTTCTCCCACTGCATCCCAAACTCTGCCTCTCATGGGAGAAAAATGCCTGGAATGTTCCATCCTTGTGTTCCACAGGGATGGATTCTGCTGCAGGGATCCAATAAACCCAGACAGATTTTGGCAGCTCCTGCCAGAAACCCCTGCTCTGATTGGGATTGCTTTTGGGATGGCTGCCTTGGGACAATCCTAATTAAACCCAGCTGGCCCTGACTATATTTAGGGATATTTATTTGGGGTTTGGTGCTTTTTGGGTTTTTTTTTGTTTTTTTTTTTTTCCTTCTGTTTCATCCATATGGCTGGAAGGGATTTGCAACCAAGCAGAAACAGGGATCAGGGAATGGGAGCAAGGGCTGGACAAAGGGATGGAAAATCAATGGAAGGGCCTGAAATCCCAAAAAACTGGCCAGAGGCAGTGGAGCTGTGGGGATTTATTTGTTGTAGGGCTGTGACTGGAAAGGAAAACCCCAGATTTTCACAGCTGTGGGAATGATGGGTGGGATTAGCTCTGATTCCTGGTGGGAATTTTAACATCCTGAGTGACCACCCAATCCCAAGGCAGGAATAACGACATCCCTGCTTTTCCTGACAGAACTTTATGTAAACTCAGCTTAAAGCTTTCCAGCAGGCCCAAGCTTTCCATCAGACAGATTCCAGCACCCGGAATTCATCCGAGCACGGAGTTTTTCCAAACATTTCAGCAGGAAGATGAAGCACAGGTTAGGCTCTTCTCACAAGCACTGGGAACGGGGTTTTGTGTGCTTTGAGCCACAGGGAGGGAGTTTTTATAAGGATAGGTGGTGGTGGGATAAGTGGGCATGGCTTTAAACAGAAGGAGAGTGGGTTTGGATGGATATTGGGAAAGGAATTCTTTACTCTGAGGGTGGTGAGGCTCCAGCAGTTTTCCAGAGAAGCTCTGAATGCTCTTTCTCATCCACACTCTGCCAAATGATGGCATTTCAGTTTCCTTGGCAAAGGCAGAGGGGCAGGATTGGAGCATCCATTGAAAAAGAGCCCCAGGGATCATTGATTCCAGGTAAAACAACAGAATCCATCTGGGAATAATGAGGATTGTGGGGATGAGGGAAGAGTCCTGAGGATGAAGGGTATCCATCATTATCCCTGTCCTTGGGCCAAAGGAAAAGGTTTAAATGATCCCTGGAGAGGGCAGAGATCCTCACTGGCATCCCTGGGGAAAAAATGCACATTAAGAATGGAGTCAGAGAATTCCAGGATGGTTTGGGTTGGAAAAGACCTTAAGGATCATCCAATCCCATCCCCTGCCATGGCAGGGACACCTCCCTCTGTCCCAGGCTGCTCCAAGTGTCCAACCTGGCCTTGGATGTTCCAGGGATCCAGGGGCAGCCACAGCTGCTCTGGGAATTCCATCCCAGCCAGGAATTCCCAATTCCCAGTATCCCATCTAACCAGTGGGAGCCATTCCCTGTGTCCTGTCCCTCCCTGCCTTGTCCCCTAGTCCCTCTCCAGCTCTCCTGGAGCCCCTTCAGGCCCTGGATCCTTCCCTTCTCCAGGTGAACATTCCCAATTTTCCCAGCCTTTCCTCACAGAAAAGCTGCTCCATCCCTTGGATCACCCTGGTCAAACAGAACTGGCTCATGACAGGAACTTTCCAGCTCCCATAAATCTTTCGTCCTCCTTTTCCCAAATTGAAATTCCATTTATGTTAAAGGTCCATCAGCTGAGCCATCCTGAAATCCTTAGTCCTTGGATATGGATCCAAATCTTGTTCTGGATGTGGGAAGTATCTCCTGGAAGAAAGGGGATAGAGAGGGGAAAAATAGATTTTAAAAAGGGGAAAGGATGGATTTTGAATGACAATGGAATTTTATTTGGATGTCAAAAATAAAATACTGTGTTTAAGTGAACATCTTATTAAAAAAGATCCCAAAATCCTTCAGAAATTAGGGAAAGAAAAGGAGTAAGAGGATAAGGTGGGAAGTGAGGCAGAGAAATAAAAGTAATTTGAAATCCAGCCTGGGGCAAATGCTGGGTGTGAATGAGGATCATATTCCCGGCTGAGCTGTGCCTGTCCCGGGTCCGGGGGCACCTTTGGATGTTCCCTTGGAGCCCAAATCCTGCTCCAGGATTTCGGGATTCCAGGATTTCAGGATTTCGGGATTTCAGGATTTCGGGATTTCAGGATTTCAGGATTTCGGGATTTCGGGATTTCAGGATTTCAGGATTTCGGGATTTCAGGATTTCGGGATTTTGGGATTTCGGGATTTCGGGATTTCGGGATTTCAGGATTTCGGGATTTCGGGATTCAGGATTTCGGGATTTCAGGATTTCGGGATTTCGGGATTTCAGGGATTTCAGGATTTTGGGATTTCGGGATTTTGGGATTTCAGGATTTCGGGATTTCGGGATTTCAGGATTTCGGGATTTCGGGATTTCGGGATTTCAGGGATTTCGGGATTTCGGGATTCCAGGATTTCAGGGATTTCGGGATTCCAGGATTTCGGGAGCTCAGCCCCCAGCCCGTGATCCCGGGACATTCCCGGATTCCTGCCTGTCCATTGTTCCGGGCTGCGGCTCAGATCGGGTTACAGCCCCGCGGGGATGGGGCAGAGCCGGAGCCCAAATTCCGCCCCGCGGAAAAGGCCGGAGAGTATTTTGGGAAGTGACATCGATGTCCCACCCGTGGCATCCCAAAAAAAGG